>JAHBCN010013782.1:0-23837 GCA_019359885.1 Listronotus oregonensis
CCTCAACGAATTTTCAAATAAACACGGGGTTTTAACTCTTCTCAAGGTTTTGAAGGAAAAGAAGCAATTTTTTTTTTTTTTAGTGTTCAGAGATAATACTGGTTTATAAAAAAGTGTACGTGATAGAATAAAAACGGGGTTATTTCAGCTCAATGTAAGTCCTAATTAGGCGAAAAAAATGACCATCGCTTAATCACAAATTTTTCGCAGGCCTGTGGTTTTAATTTCAATGTTTTGACAATTTTATACTTTCATACTAAGTTATGTTATAATTTTTATTTTGAAGTAACTGTAAAGAAAGGATAGGTAAACCTCTTATGGTAATTTATGGTGCAGAATTATTCATTAGGGGCACTCCCTACAAATTTCAATTTTTTTAAACTAAGGTGTCATACTTAAAGCCCTGTTGCAAGTTTAGTTCAAGCTTTTAGAGATTTCGTGGCAAGGAGCTAATAAGTCAAAAATTCTTTATGTGATTACAATATTTATGTAACTTTCTGAAAGGCCGCTTAAGGGACCGGGGCCCCATGAGCTTGGAGGCCCCTGTGCACTGCACCGCCTTGCCCTCCGATAGCTACGCTACTGCATCTAAATAGTCTAAAAGCTGACAGCCATCTTGACTAAACTGCGAGGTACGAAGCTACAATTTTGTTTATAGTCCGGAAGGCCATCGCAAAAAAGCTGGCCAATCAGAGATACGCATAAAACATTTTTTTTCTCCAACTCTCAAAAAATGTTGACATTTTTGTACTATTTTCAGGTGCAAAAGCTATCAATTCTCATACCGTACAAAAATGTGCTCGTTGCTAGCAACACTTTTAATTCTATTTTAAGGATTAAAAACAATTGCATTTGAGCTCTTTTGAATAACTAAATGTATTAATTTTAACTTGGTTTGAAAAAAATAGTATATATCAAACGGACTAAAAGTGGAGATGCACTTTTATCCTTATAATATAATATATATTATTTTTATATTACTATGAACTATAGTCAATTCGCTCACCAATCTAATTATGGAACCTACCTACTTTCCTAGGGTTCCCACCCATAATTCTAACCCCCTAGATCTCTCTCTTACTTCCACCCCCGAACTCTATCAAGCATCACTAATTACTCCCTTGGTCACTCTGACCATGGTTTGGTCACCGTACCATACTCCACACATTTCGGCAACTGAACGCATGATGCCACAAACCGTCTGGCACTACAACTCGGCCGACTGGGATGGTCTGAGAGATTTCTTTGCCAGCTACCCTTGGGATCCCACCTGCTTTTCTACTCACGATCCTTCCGAAATATGTAAACAAATTACCAAAACAATTCAACTAGGCATTGAGACCTATATTTCCCACACTAAAAAGAGCCCCACAACTTCAAATCACAAACCATGGTTTTCTAAATCCTGTGACAAAGCCAGACTTTTAAAAATTCAAGCCCACAAAAAGTTTCTCCAAAACCCTAGTCCCGAAAATTGACAGGCTAGCATCGAAGCAAGAAATCAGTATAATCGGACCATCTCAAAAGCAAAAGACCGTTTCAACAATCGGATAAAAGACAAAGTCATTTCTTGCTCAAATGGCAGTAAAGCTTTCTGGTCCTTTGCCAAAAATATTAGTCAAAACTTTGGAACAAATTCTTTTCCATCCCTAATCTCTGAAGATGGAATTGTCTCTACCTCCAAAGGAAAAATTTCCCCTTGCTGCAATCTATATCCTCTTTAACCTCTTCCAACAGTTGTCCCTGTTTCTCACAAAATGTCCGATATAATTTTTAAAGTCAAACAGATCAAGCGTATTCTTTCTTCTCTTAATACTAAAAAATCGTCTGGGCTGGATGGCATACCAGCAATCGTCTTAAAAAAATGTGCTCCCGACCCATCCTAACTCGCCTCCTTCGAATTTTTACGACACGGGCATTTTCCCGGAGAGTTGGAAATCTGCACGTTGTGCAACCTGTCCCCAAAAAAGGATCCAAAACTCTCCCCTTTTAACTATAGACCTATATCTCTTCTTTCTGTTGTTTGCAAAGTAATGGAAAAATTCTGATTAAAATTCCCAAATCCTTAAAGTATCTTGGAAAAACATAAGATCTTACATGATAGACAGTAACGGATTCCGATCACAGTAGATCCACAGCCTGATCTTCTTTTCTTTGTCTTACACAACTGGAACAAGTCCCTTGAGTTTCTTGGTAAATACCAGATTGTTGCTCATGACATATCCAAAGCTTTCGATAAGTTCTAGCATAATGGGCTTCTTAACAAACTTCCTTATTACGGTTTCCCACCTAAGCTTTGCTCTTGTCTTTCCAGTTTCCTTTCTAATCGATGTATATCAGTTACTGCAGATGGTCATTCTTCCAGCGTCTACCAAATTAATGCTGGGGTGCCCCAGGGCTCAGTGCTGGCTCCCAGGCTGTTTCTTCTACACATTAAGGATCTTCTCTCTTCCACAATCAATCCCATTCATAGTTTTGCTGACGATAGTACCCTCCACTCTAGTATTTAATTTCTTAAGCTACCATGTAATTCTATTTTGGAAAACAAGCGCAAGTCAATGCAGATATCTCTTTCACAAGATCTCAAACTTATCTTGGATTGGGGCGCCAAAAATCTTGTTCAGTTTAATGCCTCGAAAACACAGTCATGTTCGCTGTCGCGAAAAAAGTCTGCCAATGCTGATCCCTTACATATTAGCGGCCAAGTTCTGCAGAACAAAGAGTCGTTTAATCTTGTCGGCGTTACTTTTGAGAATAACCTCAACTGGCACAAACACATTACATCCATAGCCTCGGCAGCTTCAAAAAAGCTTGGATTCCTCTTTTGTGCCAGAAAATATTTCTCTTCTTCCAATCTGTACACTCTGTATGTATCCCAAATCAGACCCTCTTTAGAATATTGTTCTCATGTCTGGGGAATGGCGTCCCCTACAATACTTAGCATTCTGGACTCCATTCAAAGAAGAGCCGTTCGTCTTATTGATGATCCAACGCTCACAAAAAGGCTTCCTCTTCTGGCCCACCGTCGAGCTGTAGGGGATCTGTCGCTCTTCTATAGGTATTTTCACGGCTTCTTCTCAGAGGAGTTGGCCAGTGTGGTTCCTTCTCTGGCAGCTCCCAACAGAGCAACACGTAGTGCAACTTTTATGCATCCTTTTACAGTTCGGTTAGAGAGGCTCCGCAGAATTTATCCTTCTCCTACTAATCTCCAAATATTTAAGTCACGTGTGAACAAACTCCCTCCCACCACATTTAAGACACCCACGGTACGATAGTACTTAGGCATCAACCTTCGTCGAGTGTCCCAAGACTAAAAAACAATTCAAACCCGCACTGCTGCATCAGCTCAGAGGGTTCAAATTGCATTTCTTTTTATCTAAAAAAATGTAAAAAATCAGTTTTTTCAATGTAACTCAAAAGTCATTGAGTTTAGGAAAAAAGATATAAAACAAAATTAATGGTCTAATAAAACTCCGTAATTTTTGTTTTAGAAATTTTTTGTAGCTCTTTTAGTTTTTGAGATATTAACGATTTAAACTAAAAATAAAAAAGCAAATATCTCAAAAACTAGAAAAGATACAAAAAAATGTATTCAACATAAAATATGCTTTTTAAAAAGCTCTATAAAAGGGTATATGCATTTTAAGACAATAGTAACAAAGAAGATATAAGTAAAGTTAATTTGGTCAAAAATTTCGCTAATAACAATGTTTTTTTTATATTACTTTATAATTTATTAATAAATTATTACTTTTAATTTTATTATTTAATATAATTGTTGTTTATTAAAAAAGTTTTATAGCACTTGTACCAAAAAATATTGTTCAAAATTTTTTGGCCAAATTCACTTTTTGCTTATATCTCGTTTATTACTTATTTTATTAAAAATGTGTATTTAACCTTTTTTATGGAGCTTATTAAAAAGCAAATTTTTGTTTAATAACATTTTTGTAGCTCCTTTCGTTTTTGAGATATTTGCGTTTTTATTTTAAATTTAAATCGTTAATATCTAAAAAACTAATAAAGCTATAAAAAAATGTATTAAATAAAAATTACGTAGATTTATTAGGTCATTAATTTTGATTATATTCTTTTTTTGATAATATTAATAGGTTCCGATTTATATTAAAAAAATATATTTTTCAAGATTTTTTTAACTAAAAAAATCCAATTTGAACCATCTGATCGAAGGCAGCAGTGCGGCATTGAATTCACTATGGTTCATAGCAATATATAAAAAAATGTTTCATGCGTATCTCTTATTGGTCAGCTTTTTTGCGGTGGCCACCCTGACTATTATTATGTTCTTTAAAACGGTTTTGGGTAAAAGTCTTTAGGATTTTTATAAACCAATATATGATTTGTCAAAGTTGGCTGTTTTGGCAATGTTTAATAACTTTTTTCTGACGAACTTGTTCGTTTTGCCAACAAAGTGGTATATTAGTGTATTTATTTTTGTTTTTAAATTCACCCTTTCGATGGAAAAATGTGGGATTTTATTCATAAATTTTACTTTATATCGTGTTTAAATTTGGAATGGGCGTAAAGAAAAAAATGTATCTATACCTCAAGTCCAAAATTTCTGTCAATGACGCATCGCTCGCTTTTAGAGTGCCCCGGGTTGTGCGGCGTCAGGGGAATCAATTCCAGTGGCGTGTGCATTTCGGAAAATAAATGATAAAATTTCGTCAAATATTTTTTACAAGCAAAAATTATTTTCTTACATTTTCATTAACCCTTTAAATTAGTAAACAAAACGAGAGACAATCCAAGTTACACAGACTTGCCAATTCACCACCGATCTTGCAAATTCAATATAAAATACGATATTTGCACGCATTGCTTTATCAAAAATATTCACTATATAAGGAACACGAAAGCCTGAAATCATCAGCTTGTAGAATCCAATAACTATTTCGGGTCTTTCGAGTTTTCCCTATTTAGTGGATATTTTTGCAAGTAGCAAAGCAAGATCCGCATACCTTCTAACAATGTCATAAAGAAAACTATTACAACTTGGCAACAGGTCAACATTTTTTGAATTTCGAGATGAATTCGGACTTAAACGTTTAACCTACTTTTTATTGGAAATTAAGGTTTTTTCCGTACTTTTTAGTGAAGAGGCGGCCAAAAAAACAACTTCTGATTCATGTTTAACAATCGGAAAATAGGTGTTTGCACAAAAAATATCGAAAAAATCGCATTTTTCAGTTATCCGAATAATAACTAATATTGTTTATTTGCCTTTTAAAACTCTGAATACCGTACACGAAAAAACTTTTGTTAAAGTTGCACATATCTCTGCAGCATCCAAACTGGTAAGTTCAGGATTTCGTTCCCGAATCCCATGGTAAACATTTTTAACCATTATTCGTTCTTTTAACGTTAACTGAGTTTTTTTTTGAAAGCGAAATACTAGTTAAAGGTTGGTTAATATTCATAGTTTACTGAATTAAAAGCACTTAACAACACTAAATCTTTATATACAATTATATACACTAAATAAGATAAACTTAAAAAATAAAATTGGCACAAAACAATATCTATATACTACGAAAACTTGAAAATACCCTGTATAGCAATTAAAATTTAAACTTACAAAATCTGACCATAATCAATAATAACTAAATAAAATCATCGAACAGCACGAAAACCCTGTCGATACGCTTATTTTCGAAACTGTTCAAATTGTAAACTAAGGGATGTGTGTTGCCCATTATTGTCTTCTCGCTAACAATGATTTCAATACATATTGGCGTGCTATTTTCAAAAATATCGACCATTTAAATAGGGGCGGTAAAGTGGCGCCATCTATTCTTTCCATATTATATCAGATGATATAAAATCTAATATTACACAATAATTTTAAATATTTTATAGTAGTATCCCCTTTTTTAAAAATAAAAAAAAATTTTGGGTTTGCAAAAATTTTTAAAAAAAAAAAAAGGTGGGAATTTTTTGGTTGGGGGAAATTTTTCCCCCCCCTGTGGGGCAATTTTTTTACAGTTTTGGGGTTCCCCCTTTTAAATTTCCTTTTATACTTTAAATGGGAAATTTTATTAAAAATTTTAACTTTTTTGTACTATGTTTAATTTTATTTGGGTTGGAAAAATAGATATAATATATCATACGGACTAAAGTGTTTTTTTTTTCCCGATTGGCATTCGCTCGGCCGCGCTGGGCTTCGCCTCAAACCGCAAAAATTACTCGTAAAAAAGATGCACTTCTAATCCTTATAATAAATAACTATTCCCCCAAAGCTGTGCGAAAATGTTGGAATACAGTTCTTTCTATTTGACACCCGTTACAAGTGACCCAACTTAAATTTTAATTTTGTAAACTTTGTCCAAATGAATATTTAACAGGAAATATAAATGTCTAAAGATATAAATTGTAGTTACAATAGTAGCGCAAGCGGTCGAGAATATACCCAGAAATAATTACTTACTGCCTTTCCTCAAACTTTTCATTAATGTTATAACACGAAAGCTAAACTTTATAACTCCGGCGCAGCGTAGTTTCGATTTAATAATCCCTCGTTTAATTAGAGTTATTACGTTAATAACAACAAGAAGGCGGGCTACATTCGAGCCTCGCAATTACTTTTCATTATAATTAGATGATTCAAAATGATGCGAAATATGATTCGAAAAAAGATATAATGATTCGTAATTATCGCCGACTTGACAAAATAAAAACTTTTAATGAATTTAATAGGCGTTTGGATCAAAAAGAGGTTTCTTTTGAGCAGTTGGAAGGTAACGCGGTTATAATTATGATTTATTTAAGTACTCGTGGGACTACATCAACAAATTTATGTGTAATAAGGCAAATCTCACCAAAAATACTAATGTAAAATAAGGGTCAAGATCCGGGAATACTCCCGTTACTCTTCCTCTTTTAAGAGTTGCCTCTGTTCCTCATTATATGTCCGATATCATTTTTAACGCAAGTTAATGCAAACAGCTCTTTCACAAGAACTTAAACTAATTTTAGATTGGGGCGCCAAAAAATATTGTTCAGTATGATTCCTCCAAAACAAAGTCATGTTTGCTGCCTCGAAAAAGGTCTGCAAATGCTCAACTGTTTTAAAGGGTCATTCAGTCTTGTTGGTGTTACTTGGATTTCTTTTTCGAATCAGAAGGTATTTCTCTCCTTCTTATCTGTATAGTCGGTACGTATCCCAAATCGGACCCTAAATAGAATATTGTTCTCGTGTTTGGAAAATGGCGTCTCCTACAACTCATAGCATTCTTAGCTCCATTCAAAGAAAAGCTGTTTGTCATAATGATCCTACGCTAGGAAGGCTTCCTTTTCTTGTCCACCGACGGGCTGTAGGAAACCTTTCACTCTTTTATAAGTATTTTTACGGCTTCTGCTCCTAGGAGTTGGCCAGTATAATTCTTCCTCTGGCAGCTCTCAACAGAGCCACACGTAGTACCACTTTTATGCCTTCTTTTACAGTCCAACTTAAGAGGCCTCAAACTTTTCTCTTTGTTCATTCCTTTAAGTGTCCAGACTATGGAACCTGCCACTTGGAGAAGTTTTTCCTGCTTCTCCAAATTTCCAAATAATTAAGTCCCGTATAAATAAACTATAAATAATGTATATATATATATATATATATATATATATATATATATATATATATATATATATATATATATATATATATATATATATATATATATATATATATATATATATATATATATATATATATATATATATATATATATATATATATATATATATATATATATATATATATATAAACACTATGGGTCAAATTTATTTGGAACCCAATTGAGCTCTGAACTTTCTTGTTCATTCCTTTAAGTGTCCAGACTATGGAACCTGCCACTTGGAGAAGTTTTTCCTGCTTCCAAATTTCAAATAATTAAGTCCCGTATAAATAAACTATAAATAATGTATATATATATATATATATATATATATATATATATATATATATATATATATATATATATATATATATATATATATATATATATAAACACTATGGGTCAAATTTATTTGGAACCCAATTGAGCTCTGAATATTTTATTTTTTACTTTGGCTGATTTGGGTGAAATTTTGTGTGGATATTAGAGAAACTTTTTTTAATTGTAGAAGAAATATTTAATTCAAATATATAGGGGGAACCAAGTAAGAAGCAGTATTTTTAATTATTGCCTTTGGGGCTACTGCAAAATTATATTTTTTACTCTAAAACAACAAAACGCATTTAAAAATATTAAGAAGCCATCAAAAAAGAGGCCTTGAAAAAACGTTTTAAGAAACCTCAGGTTTTCTATTAAAAACTTTTTGAATTTTACCATAGAGCGTAATGGGTTTTTATTTAATAGCAAATTAACAAAAGAGAAATACAAATAAATAGTAACTATGAAAATTATTTTTTAATAATTTTACAAGAAGTTGTATTGATTAGGACCTTCCTGATAATCTACAACAGCTTGCAGTCTTCGGCGCCATTGTTCAATTGACTTATTTATAATTTTTTGATTATATGTTGAGTTTTGGTTAATTTTTATTTTTTTAGTGCGGCATATTAAATTTTTATAGCGGCTCTACACTGCTACATTCGAGATTTAATTAAAATTTTATCTTTAAATGACAAATACGAGTACACCATTTTGATATAAATTTTAACTTATTAATGTTTATATATAGTTGACAAGGATCCAAAACATTTATTCTTTTGTTTTTAGTGATGAGTGATCGGTCTTTGGTCTTGTGATTTGGTCTTGGTCTTGCAGCAAGACCAAGACCGAGACCAAGACCAAGACACCTTTCGCTTGCAAAACCAAGACCAAGACCGGGGTATGCAAGACCAAGACTAAGACCAAGACCGAGGAGTGCAAGACTACGCAAGACCAAGACCGACCCGCAAGACTTGCACTTTTGCGACTTTTTTTCATATTAAATTATAGTGCAGAAGGAAATTTATCTTGCGTAGTCTTGCACTCCTCGGTTCTTAACAATCATCTTTGCTTCCAACGCCTCTGCGTTGTTCTGTCTATCTGGTCTGGTCTTGCAGCAAGACCAAGACCGAGACCAAGACCAAGACCACCTTTTCGCTTGCAAAACCAAGACCAAGACCGGGGTATACAAGACCAAGACCGAGGAGTGCAAGACTACGCAAGACCAAGACCGACCTGCTAGACTCTTGCACTTTTGCGACTTAATATTAAATTATTTAATTTTTATATTCAATGTACAGAGGTATTTCATACAGACATGACAAAAAAAAAGTGTGAGAACTGCCTAAAAAAGGGGATTATTTTAGAGTAACAGCTAATAAATTATTAAATGATCACTTTTTTTTAATAAAATTATCTAAAAAAGATAACAAAAGTAGATTTGTAAAATGTTTCAAATAATAAGATTGTAACTCAATGGTCCAACAAAGCTTTTTCTCCAAAACCGTTTACGACAGAGAAAACTAAGAGTACAAAAGTTATAGAAGCTGAAAAAATTATTACCTTTTTTAATGTTTTTAATTAGGGATCTAGTGATGCCACTTACTGGATCAAAAATTTCCAAAATCCAGGAAAACAAATTTTTTTGCCACACCGTAAAAAAATGGCATCATTAGATTGCTCCTTTAACCAAGATATAAAAGTAAAAGTGATGGTTTAAAAAAAAATATATTTGTCATTTATATAGGAATACTTTTTTATAAATGGATTTTAAATTTCACTTTCGGTTTAGACGGAAAAGCAAAACAATGCCAAAAGTATAATGATGACGCATTTTTGTCAAAAACCCAAAATGATATATAAAAAAAACCCTCTACGTCGACATTGTACCTATATGACAGTTCAAGAATTTCCAGCATAATATACAGGGAAGAATTTTTTTTAAAAAATTTTTTCTATATTTTTTTTATTTTAGGTTAAAAGCTAAAATAAGGAAATTTTCTTGAGTGGTAGTGAATTTTTTTAAAGTTCTGAAATAGAAAATAATTTTTCATACGCCCTTTTTCTATAATTTTTTATTTCATTATGAACGGTTTCGGATATATCGATCTTTGTTTTAATTTTCGAGCCACCTTGTATATGCAGAATATTTATAAGTTTTGTACAAACTTTGTACGGCAAAGTTTGACTAATTTGAACAAGGGTTTTTTTTTGAACTGAAAGCTTTCTAAATCCTTTTTTTTTTAATAAGAAACCAATGTTTACATATCAGAACCCTTTTCATGAAAAATTTTACATGTGGTTGAAATTAAAAGTTTTTTTTTCTGCCCTCAGAGTACTCAGTATTGTAATTTTATATGCTTTTTTCAAAGAAAATTTAAATATTTCCTATCACTGAAATGAAGCGCTATAAATAAATAAACCCCTTTATTTAAAATACCCTTTTAATCAAAAAAATTAAATGTACATGTATGGTTAAAAAAATTGGTATATTTTAAAATTTTAAAGCAAAAAAAAAGTCTCCATCTTTATTTATTTGTAAGTATTAAAAAATATATATATTTTATTTAAGATTGTATATTTAAATTATTATACCAAAAGCAAGACCAGCAAGACTCTTGCAGCAAGACCAAGACCAAGACCAAGCCCTTTTTGGGCGCCAAGACCAAGACCTTTTTTGGGCTTTCAAGACCAAGACCAAGACCAGACTTGCAAGACCAAGACCAAAACTAGCCCGGTCTTGGTCTTGGTCTTGCTTTGCTCATCACTAAATAAAATCCAGCCAGCACTTCAAATTCTAAGACAATTATGACCTCAGAAACCGAGGTTCAATCGGATTGCTAACTTCTAAAATACCTCCTGTACCTGTACCATAATTTTTTTACAGGCAATAAGAATGCTTATGTGAATTTACATACCAAATATTATACCATTATTTGGAACAATCACGAAGTTATAATAGGGAGAATACACGTTGAACCGTTTTGTGTAATATACACACTGCGTGCTTCAAGCTGAAACTTGGCCCTACGTACTAAGATAGCACTGTTCGTTTGTTATAAAATCTCTGTAAACTGTGCTAGTAGGGCAACTGTGCAAAACATTTTTTCCTCATGGTTCTGCTGACTAATCGAAATGGATTTTCTGACGTACAATCCACCCAAATCATCTCCGTAAATAGGCTAAGTAAATAGAAAAGAAACCCAATTTCATTAAAATCACAGTCTTCCCGTCACATCATCCGCAAAATCAGGATTTATGCCGCAATAACTAATACTTTCTCCCAATTAAGAGCAAACACTCGAACCGTATTTTATCTCCTATTATTGTTTGCCATCTTTTTCGAATTACGGCACAGTCTGTGTGTGTACATAAATCCCGATGGAGATAAATCAAGGAGGCCAGGCTGGATCGGGCGATTCTGGAGCGACGAAGACACAGTCTGGAATTAGCGAGGCCACGCGTGCCGGTCGGCTAGATTAAAAACGTGATTCCTTGGTCATCAAGGATGTGTTCGCAGTTGCTGTCTGGAAGTAAATTATGGATATTATATAAAATTATTAGTAAAAAATAGTATATTAACCCAGAAAACGAAGCTGGAAAAAGTGCAAAACCTGGCAATTTTTTAAAATGAATAGAATTGCATAAAAATTTGGGATTAAACCTAACTTACCCTCCTCTTAAAATCTATAATATGCCAATGGGCGCTCTTTATTTTTTAGGGGTAAAAACTACCCTTTATTGCTAAACCTATAAAACTATACATCAAAGCTTAAGTTGGGTAAAATTTGACTCAAATAAGTTAAAAAAGTAGTATTTTGTTTCTTTGAAACATTATTTGAAATATTTGGGCCCTTAAAAATCAACCCTTATTATGATTAAAAAGAATTATTTACCCTAAAAAAATAATATGTTATCACAGTGTTTTGCATGAAAATTTGGGATTAAGCTTTACCCACCTTCTTCTTCAAAATCTCCGATATGCTGAAGGTCGCTTTTTATTTTTTAAGGGTGAAAACTAGCCCTTATTGCAAAAACCTTTAAAACTTTCATATTTAAGCTCAAATCACATAAAATTAGGTTCATATAAATTGAAAAATAAGTATTTAATTCTTTGAAACATTATTTGATATATTTCAATCCTTAAAAATCAACCCTTATTATGATGGCACCTACAGCTGTTAATTCAGCTAGGTGCCATAAAAAAAATCATTGTTTTCACCATAGAATTAGGTACCAAAACTGTAAAGTATAAAATGTAAAAATTTTGGAATAAATTTGAATTTTGAATTTGAATTTGAATTTGAATTTGAATTTGAATTTGAATTTGAATTTGAATTTGAATTTGAATTTGGAATTTGAATTTGAATTGGAATTTGAATTTGAAGGTTTGAGGAGATTAATTGATTGAATTTGAATTTGAATTTGAATTTGAATTTGAATTTGAATTTGAATTTGAATTTGAATTTGAATTTGAATTTGAATTTGAATTTGAATTTGAATTTGAATTTGAATTTGAATTTGAATTTGAATTTGAATTTGAATTTGAATTTGAATTTGAATTTGAATTTGAATTTGAATTTGAATTTGAATTTGAATTTGAATTTGATTTTGATTTGGAATTTTGAATTTGAATAATTTGAATTTGAATTTGAATTCGAATTCGAATTCGAATTCGAATTCGAATTTGAATTTGAATTTGAATTTGAAAATTTGAATTTGAATTTGAATTGAATTTGAATTTGAATTTTGAATTTAATTAATTTAATTAAAAATTTAAATTGTTTACCTTGAAAATTAAATAATAAAAATGTTCCTAAAATGTAACTATTGAATAAAAAATGTGACTGCTTAAAAGTATTACTAATTTATTTTTGTAATTTTTTAATCCTCAAAAACCCACCCCTTACAATCTTACTATGAAAAAAAAAATACGAAACCACGGATTTAAAAAAAAAATGCATCGAATCGCTTTTAGAATGCTCCAAAAAAATGTTTTTTTAAGCATAACTTCTCAAGTTTTTGTGATAAAAATTTCTTTAAAAAACCATTTGTTGGATTTTACAAGAGCTATAAAGTCCTATGTATTAAAATTGTTCAAAATCCTTACTTTTTTGAAGGGGTGAGTTTAAAGGGCTGAAACAAGGTAGTGCTCGTCTAACACACATGTTTTAAACGTTTATATCTCACCTAATTTCCGCCATACAGTAAATTAAAAAAATCAAAATATTTGTAATTCAAAAAGCTACAATTTAATACCTTAGTAATTTTTACGTATCTCCCTTAGTTTTCAAGTTATTTTCAAAAAAACATCATTTTTATTAAAATTGCGGCTCCATTTTTTTCGAAACTAGGCAATTTAAATCGGTTAAAATTTTAGAATGTATTAATGATACATAAATAAAGAAAATTGAAAAAGGGGGTACAATTTTAATTAGGGTGGTAATTAGGGGCTTGTTTTCGAAGATTTTTGCACTCAAAAAATGTGGGTCCAACCTTATTTTAATTATAACTAACTTAACTTTCATGATACACACCTCTTTTTTTTTAAAAAAAAAGGTTATTACAAATGTTTCAAAAAAGTTATTATTAGTTTTTCTCGAAAAATATGTAGATTTTGAGTTATTTGCCTTTGAAACTCTGAAAGTTTGTGTTTGATGAATAACAGCCAACCTTTAACAAACCACAACTTGGTTTGTATTAGTCCCACAGCAATTATAAACCAACTATTTTATTTGTCTTTTTAAAGCTACAATTTTGTTGTTTACAGTTTTTTGATAAAATGCATACTTATCGAGTTATTTGCAAAAAAACGATTAAAAACGTTGATTTTATCGACGAAAAACTCCGACTTTCGATCGCGAACAACTCAAAAAGTATGCATTTTACAAAAAAATGCATAAAACATTTTTGCTTAGAAATTATTTTTCTATTGATTCCTGTGGTCAAAATATAATAAAAATCCACCCATGAGGTGGTTTGGCAACCACCTCCAGGGTAAAGGCACCCTTCGGCATGATATAGATTTTGATCCTTGGATTATTCCCTATCTACTGTCAAAATATCAAGTCATTCTTTGCATTTTGAAAAAATTGCACGCAATTTTTCGTTTTCTAAACTATATTACAATCCAAGACACAAAAAGTTTCACTGCTGGTTAAGAGGTTAAGAGTTATGAGTTAAGAGTTAACTGTGTTCATAAAAACGGATAAATTCGATTAAAATTCACGTATTCTTTTTTGCAAAAATCACTCGGACACGTCGATTTTTATTTTCAATAACGCATTTTTTGACATAAAATATATGTATACAGGGTGATTCAAAAAGAAAATATGATATTATTTATGGTTTTTAAATGGCACACCCTGTATATTTTTCTAAATTTGGATTTTGCACGTTACGCTAATTACAAAAATCTATAACACTTATGGCCTAAACTTGATAACTTTTGAATTGCGGTCAATTGATACTAACTACAATGCTTTACAAATTCGATTAATTTCAACTGAAATGATAAAAAAGGGTTAGTTACACAGTAATAGCATACTATTTATTTAAATATTTAAATTAATAGTACTACGAATAATATGTTGAAAATAAACTTAAGATTTAAGAAAATTTTCAAATATTCCTCCAGTAGCTGCTAGACAATAACCCAGACGTTCATAAAATTGTCTTATTACATTGGCTAGCTGGTAAATTGAAATTTTATTGCAATCTGCAGAAATAGCATTTTTTTACTCGTCTAGATTAGTGTAATTTTTATCCTTGTATATCTTGCTTTTTAAATGGCCCCAGAGGAAGAAGTCATTTGGCGAAATATTAGGAGACCTGGCTGGCCAATTTATGGTGTGATGTAGGCCAATACCATTTCCATTAATAGTGTAAATATTCCCGAACAGCCAGGGTATTATGTGCCGGGCAGTCATCCATTTGGTACCAAACGTTCTGATTTTTCCTGGAGGCATCATTTAAAGTAGAAAAAAATTGTTTTTCGAGTAACTCCAAATAATATTCTGCATTCAAATTTCGATTAGGAAAAAATGGTCCAATAATACGTTGTCCAAAAATCCCCGCCCAAACATTTACTTGCTGTGGATATTGCGTCCTCGTTTCTACAAATCTGTGTTGGTATTCTTTGCTCCAGTATCGGTAATTTTGATGATTGGGTTCATTGTTTAAAGTAAATGTGCATTCAAAACAAATATTTTTAAAAAATTCCCTGTCCATGTTTGCCCTTTCCATCATATCAAAGCAAAATTCCTGCCGTCTTATTTCATCCCCATCCCTTATCTCTTGATGTCTTTTATATTTGTATGAAAAGTATTTATGCGGTTTAAAAACCCGGAGGCTGTTGAGTGATCTTTTCCTATGATATCCTGAAGTTTCCTTGTGGTCACCTTCCCTTCATTTTCTTCCAGGTGCAATAAAACTTCCAAGCCTGTATCATTTCTTACATTTTCTTCTCTTTGAAATTTCCTTGCTTCACACCTGCAGTTATTTATTCCTGTGCCCAATTTTTTATTAGTCCTATCGACTGTTGATTTTTGGGGTATCGGTCTATTCGAAAACTGCGCAGCGAACATGTCTGATATAGTCTGTCTCAAAGTATATCGTTATGGCTTTTGACGGACCATACCCCAATAAACCTTTAACGATTTTATTACCTATTGTTATTGGGTAAACCCATTTGTTCATAAGGGCAGGGGTGGGCCAGGTATTTCTTGAGTATTAACCATTGGGCATATAAATATTTTGGCTAATATGTAAGTGGCAGTGTTGAATAACGGTTTTTACTGTGCGTTTCGAAAAAGTTGTTTTACGAGAATATAACTATGTCGCGTCAAAATCATTTGTCATTAGATTCAAAACAGATTGTGAAAAATGTGTATAAAACTTTAATCAGTAGAGGTCTAATTAAACAAGAAGCTTTAAAAGAAACCTGTCTACTTACAAAAACTCCAATATCATCGATAAGGGATATTATTATTAGTGAAGAATTGAACAAAAGAAAAAACGTAGTGATTTTTAATCTCACCGTATAGACAATAGAGTGATCAGGACCTAATAAGAAGAAAAATATAATGTCTTTATGAAAGCGGAGTTATTCCTACCTTGGATAAACTGAAAAAGAAGCTAGACGAAGACGAAACCAATATAAATATTAGCCGTGCCACCCTCCATAGAGTTGTTTGTAAAATGGGATTTAAATACCGCAAAATAGACAAAAGACAAGTAGTAATGGAATCGCACAGATTACGCACTTGGAGATTTAATTACCTTCAAGAAATTAAAAGATATAGGTTAGAAAACAGATCCATAATTTACTTTATTGAAACATGGTTCGATACACACGACGCAGTATCCAAAGGATGGGTTGATTCCAGTCAAAACTGTCAGACGAAAGCACCTTCAAATAAAGGAAAAAGCATTACCATACGCTGGTTCAAAAGACCGATTTGTCCCAAACTGCTTGCTGTTGTCTGCAAAGAATATTAAGGATTCTAGCTTGGATTACCATGAGGATACAAGTGCAAAACTTTTTGAAAACTGGTTTCAAAATTATCTTTTAAAAAATATTCCAAACAACAGTGTTATTGTCATGGATAACGCAAGCTACCACAGCCGTCTGCTACACAAAGCACCAGCTTCATCAAGTTCAAAAACTGAAATCCAGGAATATTTGTGAGAAACTGATATTTACTTTGAATTCAGGTACAAAAAAACGCATCTTTGAAAGTCCTGAATTCATATGCAATTAAAAAACAATATGTATGTGATAATTTGGCTGAACGGGCTGGGCATACTGTCTTACAGCTTCCTCCGTATCACTGTATGTTTAACCCCATAGAGCATTTGTGGAACCAAGTAAAATCAAAGATCAGAGCAGAAAATGTAACATCTACTTTAAGTCCCAGTGTTATAAATTTGATAAAAAATGTAATTACTAACACACCAGTTGAGAGCTGGAAAAATTCACTACAGCACATTATAAAAATTGAGGACTCTAACATTTCTATCCAAAGCAACATAAATCCTATTGTAATTAATCTCAATGATGACTCTGATAGTGAAACGGAATTAGATTTAGATATTTAGATTAAAAATGTAATTATGTATAGATAATATAGTTATAAATTTATTAAAACTTTGCATATATTTAGTTTCTTAATGTAATTTTAAGATTATACTTACCTAAATAAACAAAAATTTATAAATCTTTATATTATTAAAGTCCGTCCCTAATGTTCTGTCCTTTAATACCTACCGATCCGCAGTTTTATTGCTGTTGGCAGGTATAATCCATAAATGAAGGCAAGAGCTAACACGGTATACTTTAAGACAGACTATACCTTTTGGCAACTATTTCCTTGATAGTACTATTTAATCAACGATACTTTTTTTTCAGTAGTGTAACTCATGGTTAATCTTTTTGCTGTTCGATGTTTTGATAATGATAAAGCACGAAATTTCAAAATGACAACGTTAATTCACAACTAACTGGTATTTTTATTGTTGTTCATAAATATGAGGCAATAATAATGTAACTAATTTTAAAAATATATTAGCAACTAACTCGCAAACGGTGTCTAAAGTTTTTGCCATGGACGTAGATTTGATGCTCTTCAATAAACTTTTTTTTAAACAAATTTTCTCCAAAATATTTAGGAAAGCCAATCATTGACCCCATTAAAAATTACATGGGATTTCCTATATCCCGAACTATGATGCACCACCCGGTGTTACGGTCAACTCTTAATTAAAGGTGTATATCCACTTAATCGCAATTAAATAATTCTTAACCAATGAAAATACTGCCAAGAAAAGAAATCGAAATGAAAATCCAAGCTAATAAACACACAGTAGACTATATTCTTTTCGCATCACCTGCTAGAATCCCTTAAAAAGACTTCAGCGACTCCGCATATACACTCGAAGGCTCTTTTCAATTTTCAATTTCATTCGGAGGATCCGATGTTTTATTCATCGCGTCGAACGCCATCTTGAGAGGCTCAATCAGCCGATCTTATTGGAATGTATGCAAGGACGCGGATAGCGAAGCGGATATCGTCGAGTCGCGGGTATACCGGAAAATTAGTTGCTTTTCTCGGATAAACCAAATAAAAATAAATATTCGAGATTTGGGAATATTTCTTTATATGTTTGGCAGAAAATTATCATATGTAAGTTATGTTCGCTTTGTTTAGTACGCTAGCGCGTACTAAACAAACTATAAGGTTACCCAGCATGCGTATTTGAAATAAACGACCAGTGCCAGATTTAAATATTTCTATAAATCATTAAATAATTTATATTCATGAAATATATATTTTTTAAATTTTGACATTTAAAGTGACACTTTTCAAAACATATTGTCGTTGTCAAATATCTTAGTTTTCATAACTAGTTACAAAAAATAGAATTTTTCGCAACTGGTGATGAAAAGTTAGATATTTGACAACGTCAATGAGTTTTAAAAAGTTTTTATATTTTAAACTTGAATTAAAAGAATCATATAATATTCAAAATTAGAAAAAATATTGTGTGAAACGCGTTGGGAAAACCTATTTTTCATAACTTAAATTCTTTTGCTCTGCTCGTTATGAAAAATACTGCTTTCCCAAGTGGTTGCACAAATAACTCTTTTTTCTATATTTCGATACTGTTTTTTATTTTGCGTTTCTATATATATATATATATATATATATATATATATATATATATATATATATATATATATATATATATATATATATATATATATATATATATATAATATATATATATATATATATATATATATATATATATATATATATATATATATATATATATATATATATATATATATATATATATATATACAGGGTGTCCCACTAAGGGTGGCGAGGTACGTTATTACGGAAACCATAGGCCCTAGAGCCTCGAGGAAAAAAAATTAAGTACTAAATCGGCCAAAGGAAATTAAACGAAAATATTTTAAAGCTTCTAGAATGGCCGCTAGATGGCGTAACTGCTAAAACAAAACAAAAAATTTGAATTTTCTTAAAAATTGTTTTATTAAGGTACTATTTTGAGAACGGAAATAAAAAGTTCATCCAATTCTGCGTCAGTTTGCCTTTAAAATTTTTTTCGTATCTCTGATAAAAAGGGTGGGGAGAGCTGGTAAATAAATTATTTTTAAAACTGCTTCAACTTCCGTACCCATTAACCAAATTTACTCAACTTGAGTGCGTTTGACAGAGAATCTTAAGCTTATTAAAAAAATTATTTTAGTGATGGCCGCTAGTTCTTATCTTTTTTTCCAGAGGGCGCTGTTTGTAAAAGTTTCAGTATTTTCAAATTTTCTTAAAAAAATTAAATGGTACGGCATACTTTTTTTACGGCAGTTTTAAAGAGTATAAAAATGGCTAAATTTTTGGCAAAATCCGCGTTCTGATATCTTTATTCGTTTTTGAGTTATTTTCAAATAACCTATTTTTTCTTCAAGCGTATCAGGGTTTTACCGTGGCCCGCACGTAGTCCGGATTTAAATGTTATGGAAAATGTTTGGGGCTTATTAGTCAAAAAAACAAATAGGGAAAATGTAAACGAACTTAAGGATAAAATTTTAAAGGCGGGAATGAGTTACGAGGAAATCCGGACTACGCCCGGGCTTTGGTCCATTCGATGCCTGGAAGGCTAAACTCTGTCTTAGAAAAAAACGCTGCCGCAATAAAATATTAAATTTGTTTGGAAGGATATTTAAGCTTGTTTGAATTTATTAAATTGTTAATTAATTTATTAATTTTTTAGTTTTTATAAAACACAAATATTTTCTTTTACTTTTTGCTTTATTTAGGGCAATTAAAAGTAACACAAGGTAAAAAGAAGCGATTTACAAAAATTGACAGAAAAGTCAAAATTTGACAAATTTATTGCCCAAGATTTAATGGTCGTCACTGTACAGGGTCTTTGATTATATTTACGTGGCTTCTGGAGCCTTTATTTTTAAGGAGAGAAAAAAATGTTTTATATAAAAATTGTAGGTTTTTACCTATATTATCTTTTGAAATTATCAGTGAAAAAATATCGCAATAAAAAAATGGAGAAATATAGGCAACTTCAACTTTTTTAAATGGAACACCCTGTATATTATACGCTACAATAAAAGATCTTTTTTTTTCTGAATTTAAATATATATACATGATGATATTTGGATGAACCATTTTTGAGATATTTAAGCTTAAAATATAAATAAATTGAAAAAAAATCATATTAGTATCAAGAAAGCTATGAAAACAATAAAATTGTTTTGATAAATTTGACGTATTGATATTGTAAAAAGTTGAAATTTATCATTTGAACTATTAAAAGTACTTTGTATTGATTTTTTGTCGATGGGCTATTCAGAAGAACAAAAAATCTCTATTAGGCGTCTTTTTTATGGTAACAATAATAATGTGACGACAGTGCAAAGGGAATATTACTTATTATATCCTTAACAACGGGTACCATCTATAGATACTATTAAATACATAGTGACAAATCTAATTGAACGAAAAAGCTTTAAAATTAAAAAAAAGGACTGCAGCACGACATGAAAACAAGGTTTTGGATATCTTCGTTTTTTCAGGATAATTATTATACTTTTTCTATTGGACTTGCACTAACTACTTTTAATAATTTTAGAACATCCTGGAATATCAATCCCGGATGCGGCATCTGAACTTAATAGAACAGATTATAAAATTTATTTAACCTTAAAATTTTAAAAATTTTGTATTTATAAATTTATGTCCGTTCAGAACCTTCCTGAACAAAACACGCAGGACCGACCTAAGTATGCATTGGAAATAGCTAGGTTTATGCAGCAGGATCCAAAGTTTTTAAATAAAATTCTATTCACCGACAAGTCTTTTTTCACTTTAGCAGAATCACAAAAATAAACATTATGGGTCCAGAGAAAACCTTTATTGTTTCCATGGCTTTCTTGATACTAATATGAAACTTTTTTGTAATTTATTAATAATTTAACCTAAAATATCTCAAAAATGGTTCATCCGAATATCATCAATGTATATATATTTGAAATCAGAAAAAAAGATCTTTCGTTGTAGCGCATAATATACAGGTTGTTTCATTTAAAAAAGTTGAAGTTGCCTATATTTTTCCATTTTTTTATTGCGATATTTTTTTGCTGATAACTGCAAAAGATAATATGAAAAAATCCTACAATTTTTATATAAAACATTTTTCTATCTTTAAAAATAAAGGCCTCAGAAGCCGCGTAAATATAATTAAAGACCCTGTAGATCCCACGAAAAACAAATCAGGCCTCGTGTATCTTTATTATTTCAACCTATTATCGCAATTAATATGAGAATTATAGTAAAACAAATGTAATCTCTAACAATTAAGTCTTTTGCATAAACTCAAACCTCACCGAACTGTGAAAAACCAACAAGTGTTTAAACGCTTCTAAACTCGTTATCTCTTTAATCTTAATCATAATTTTTACTTCACTTATTCTTATCTCTGAAATCTCACCAATTACCCTATTTAAACCTCGCTTAACTCTAATTAGTCAGTTTAAACGCCAAGGATCGTTAACACATTTTTAATTAATTTAAATTTCTCTCTCACTGTTTCCTTAATCCCGACTAACTCGAAACGAGAAGAGGAAAAAGATTTTTAAATGTTTCAGAGGGAATTTGTGGACGAAAGAAAAGGGTGTGAAGGATCTTATAACTGTCACGAATTTTAGATGAAATTGTAATTTTTTTTGTTAAATGAGTAAGCTTTTTGTGGACAGATTTTTTTTTACGGAAAGAACCTCGTTTTCTCTATTTTTGTTTAGAATTTGTCTGCACTTTAAACAACATTATGTTAAGCACAAGGAAGTTTCAAGGTGTATGGAAGCCCAATGCTATGGCCCATTTGATCAAAAAATGTCCAGCCTAGTAGGAACATAACTGTCAGAGTTGGCCCCGCCGATTCTGCGCAATAACAAAATTCCACAAAATAATTTAATGTGTGGCCCTACACACTAATAAATCAGTGTGTGATTAGGCAACACATTATCTTTATAGTACCGGACTACCGTTTTTGGTGCAACGTCGTCTCATCATTCGTCATTTTCGTTGTGGTTTGTGCCATTTGCGCCGTATTAGTTTCGATTGTTTTGCTTTGTGTGATTATATTTTGTGGTTGCAGAAGTTTTTTGTTTTGATTTTTGATTGATAAAAACCTTCTTATTTTAGTGATTAGTTTTGGGTTTATTGTTTGTTACTTATAATATCGTAAGAAAATGACTAAAGGTTGTATGGTTTTGTCTTGCAAATCCAAGGGTAACATACCCGGCATTTTTACTTTAGGTACACAATGTTTGTGTATTTCTGTGGATTATTAAAAAGAAATAAGGTTTACATTTAGGTACTTTTATTTCATTTAATAAATTAGTACATTCTTTTAAAGGATCAAAATTATTAAATACTGGGCAGACCAGGGAAATATTAATATATACAGGTACCTCTAATTGAATGAAACAAGGTACAGTTTTATGTTAAAGTTCCTTTTTGCTTTTTCTGTATTTGTTTAAAAAGAAATTAGATTTCTGGTTTCTTAATCTTACATTATCAACTCTTTAAGCTTGACATACTGTAGACACATAATATTTAACGGATACTGTTACAATGGATACTCAGGTACCAAACGTTACTAAACATTTTTAACCACTGTTATTCTGTCTCATGAATTTTTGTTATTAGTGAAAAGTATATGCCTAAAAAGCAGTTATAATTTTTTTTTTATTTTTAATGTACAACCAGAATCTTAGGATTAGATTAACTCATTTACACTATCTTGCCCTTCTTTTATCACAAAATTAGTGATAAGTACATGAAACTATCATACAATGTTTAAAAAATATCGACCATTTAAATGGAAGGCTGTAAAGTGGCGCCATCTATTCTTTACATATTATATCAGATGATTTAAAATCCAATATTACACAATAATTTTAAATATTCTATGGTAGTATCGTTTAATAACCAACAATTTTGTGCAAAAAATAAAAAAAAAATAGTGAATTTTTGAATTTAACATTTGATGATGTCAACTTTATAGATAGTAACAAAGAATTATGGAAGTCTGGCCCTGACCTATAATTCATTGCGCAAACTCAGCGGGGCCAATTCCCCTATTCCCGCTGCCCTGCATGCCTGGACAATTTTGTTCTACAGTATTGGGCTTCCATACACCTTTAAACTTCCTTGGTTAAGCACGACTAAGCCTGTTTACTTTTTCCTTATTCTGGATCAAATATGGCTGGTAAATCATTTCTCAAGCTCATCCAGCATTAGGTTTTCTTAAATCCATGGTGTTATGTTAACAATTCCATGACCACGTAGGGTAGATTCTGGCCTAACGCACGTACGTGTGTATTTTACATGACGGGTTTCAGCGGATTTTTCCCCTATTGTAACATGGTACTCGTTTCACATAAATATATGAGATTGGTTGTGTAAGTTTATTCATATAGGTGTTATTATTACCTGTGCAAAAAAATGAGAAAGTTATGTCAAATGGTTAATGAAATATTCGATTTTAAAAATCGTCCATTTTAATATTGACAGTCTCACTTATTACCTGTCCAAAATTATGGGACACTTCCTGAGGGAGTAGAAAATTAAAATTCTGAAAAGTACACCCTGAAATTTATATATATATATATATATATATATATATATATATATATATATATATATATATATATATATATATATATATATATATATATATATATACAGGGTGGTCCACTAAGTGCGCGTCGGTAAATAGTTACTTAACCGATAAACTTATAAGAAAATTTTCTTAACAAAACTTTTAAAATTTTATCTCTGCTACAATCCA
>JAHBCN010013783.1:0-23793 GCA_019359885.1 Listronotus oregonensis
TTTTAAACATTCAGTAAATTAAATCACAATATAAAAAAAATATCTTTATTCTACAATTCAAAATATCTTAATTTTTACCAACATAAAGCCCGCCAAAATTTAAATTAGGACCCGCCCAGCGGCCAATCACCGCAACGTCGGGTTGTGCTTTTTACTGTAGTCTCGAAAAAAAGGGCTGATACTGACGCATGCGCACAAAAAAAAATTGTGATGAAAAGGCCCAAGGGTAATAAACTTAACAAGGAGTGCTCGATCTCATTTAAGCCCATATACAGCAATTTAAATGTCAATTCGGTATTTGTGACGTAATCCGTTTGCCTGTTTGTTTTGTTTACAAGTGGTGTAAAGTCTTTATTTCTTAAAATGTTATACATTACAGTTCTAATAGTAAGTTCATATCCAAAATAGTTTTTAGAAGTTGAATATTTAACAAAAATTAATAAAATAAATCTTCCTTCTGGGCAAAATGGGCAAACGGATGACGTCCAAACATAACCTATATCTGCGGACAAATAGTAAAAATCGAGCACTCCTTGTTAAGTTTATGACCCTTGGAAAAGGCCTATAGGATCGGACTTCTAATGAATCCGATATTAGATTGGGAGATAGTTCTTACTCGTGTCGCTACCGACACGAGCACAATGTGTTCTGGTGTCCCTGTCTCCTGGAGAGTATGACGAGCAGACGATTAGATCCATCATGCCCTTCTCTCCCGGTCTAGTGACGTGGGTAGCTACCAGGTCCTTGGTACAGGAACCAGATGTTCTTTCTGAGGCCGCATCTTCGGCCTTATCCTATGATAACGGTCCTATCCGCTTTCTGTTTAAAGCCAGGGAACCTATAAAGGCGGTTCTGTCCGCCTTCCGTTTGAATTCAGGGAACTCTTCGTAAGCACCTGTTTGTTTGGGATGGATTAGCCCTTCCCCGTGAAACAGGTGCCGGTGACTTCAGGGGCACCTTACGAAACGGATTCACCTGTTTCGGTCGGCGCACCTTTGTTACTTTTTTCCTATGAAAGCGGTTGTCCGCTTCCTGTTTGAAGCTAGGGAAGTAATAGTCCACCACGGCAGAGCCCTGCATTACCGCAGTAAGGCTAGATACTCTTAGAGATCGCCCTGTATCTCAGAGGCACCGTTGGGGACACCTGTTTAAGGCACAGGATGTCATTCACTCATCAGCACGGTATGCTAACACCTTGAGTTAAAGCCTTGTGTTTATCTTAGCTTCGGATCCCGTTCCATACGGTGGCAACAAGAATTTCCGATAATCAGCAACTCTAGCGCATGTTCCAAAAGATCCTACTGGGCCCAACCACAACGACGATGTGTGAACACAGCCGTTGGGAATTTCGAAGATAGTCTATATGTTTTCTGTAACTTAAATTTTTATCAATATATATAATCCTAAAAATTTTATACTAGTAGAATAATTTATTTTTCTATTTTTAAATGATATATAAGGAATTTTATCTTTTATTTGTTGTTTGCTGATAATTATGTAGGAAGATTTATTTATTATCATTATTTAAATCATATTTAAAATTGTCTTGAATTTCACTATTAGATACTGTTAGCAAAATATATGATTATTGTATCATCGGCAAACAATTTTATAGTACCCTTTAATTTTAATAGAGGCATAGAATTTATATACAGGGTGGCCCATTAGTGCGAGGAAGTCCAATATATCTGTTGTTAATAGAAATACGAGAAAATGTTTCATACAAAAGTTATAGGATCCGTAGAGGTACAAAAATATTTGATTGTATACAGGGTGTCCCAAAAAAGCGAGGCAGCATAAAAGTACTATTTTTTAAATAGCAGTACCCAATTTTTTATTCAGAATTGAATTAAGTAGGAAATTCTGCGTATAACACAATATTTTAATTGAATGATTTTTGCGGTGTTGCCATGCTATTTACAATTTACGAAAAATTTTGAAAAAAACAGCCTAAACAAAAAAGCCGCCGAAAAATAACTGATTTAAAAATTATAATACTTTGTCATGTTTCTCTCAACATCACGGATGACAGAATAATTTTGTAAAAGAAAACTGGCTTTAAATTGCACAGGGTGTTTTTTACGGCGGTGCCAATATTGCAGTTTTTAAAGTAACATAACTTTATTTTTTTAAATGAACACCATATATTTTAATACGCCATGTTGTTAAGTATTTTATGATTTATAAATTCTTAATTATAAGTTATGTTCTAAAATGGGCCGTTTTGCCACAAATTTCGATTTTAATGGAAAATGCACAAATATCGTTGTTTTCTGTTGTTTTTTTTTATGGTAGGCCATGAATTTAACAAAAGCGGCTATTATTTCACGTCAAAAGTATTTTTATTACTTTATATTTTTAATCTGTCATTCTTGCAGTAGTTAAACTGATTCTAAAAAAATAATGCATTTGTCTAAAGAAGAACTTGTTGATATGGTTTTTATACTGGGCGCAAGTGACAAGAATTGTTTATTAGCTACCAGACTTTACCCTGAAGCTTTTCCTGAAAGAAGGCAGCCAAGAAAGGAGGCATTTGAAAAACTGTTAGATCGTTTTGTTCGGACGGGAAAAGTGGATTACGAAAAGACCGATAGAACTAAAACTTAACTTGGGAGAAAATTCTTTGACTGTTTTGCTTAAAGTTACAGAGAATCCGCATATCTCACAACGGACAATTGCAAATGAAACTGATATAACCCGGCAAACAGTTCAGAGAATTTTAAATGATAACAAAATGCATTCGTACCACATCCAGCTTATGCAGGAGTTAAATGACCAGGATTATGGAGCCAGAGTACTTTTCTGTGAATGGGCCCAACAACAAATTCAACAAGATACACATTTTTTGATTATGTGTTATGCGCCGATAAATCCACTTTTCACAAAAATGGAAATGTAAATCGTCATAATTTCCACTACTACTCAACAACAAATCCACATTTTATAAGAACTCACAGTCAAACAAGGTGGTCGTTAAATGTGTGGGGTGGCATAATTGGAAATTATGTAATTGGTCCTTACTTTTTTGAGGAACGAGTTACCGGTCAAGTTTATTTGCAATTTCTTCAAAATGACTTGCCACGCCTGACCAACGCCTTACCAAACTACGTTAAGGGGAGGATGTGGTATTTACACGACGGGGCTCCAGTCCATCATACAGCAACAATTCACGAACATCTGAACAATGCTTTCCCTAATAGATGGATAGGAAGAGGTGGGCCATTTCGATGACCCCCTCGTTCGCCTGATATTACAAAAATGGACTTCTTTTTATGGGATCATGTCTATAGAATCTCTCCAACCACTTAGGAAGATATGAAGCAACGTATAAGAGAAGTTTTTAGAAATATCAGCAACAATATGCTTAACGAAGTTAATCGATCTTTTGAAGAACGCATTGAGACTTGTTTGAATAATAACGGCGGCCATATCGAACATTTATTATAGTTTTTTTGACGTCTACCTGTTGTTTATAGTCTCTTTTTTAACGTTATTTTATTTCGTTATTATTTTTATGTTTTATGTTCATTTATGTTACTTATATTATGTACTTTGTTGTTGAAATAAAATAAAATACTAAAGTTTAATTTTTTAATTATTATATTGTTGCGAATATTTTTCAAAACTTCTCTTATACCTATCAACAAGTTCTTCTTTAGAAAAATTCATTATTTTTTTAGAATCAGTTTAACTACTGCAAGAATGACAGATTAAAAATATAAAGTAATAAAAATACTTTTGACGTGAAATAATAGCCGCTCTTGTTAAATTCATGGCCTATCATCAAAAAAAACAACAGAAAACAACGATATTTGTGCATTTTCCATTAAAATCGAAATTTGTGGCAAAACGGACCATTTTGATTTTGGAACATAACATATAATTAAGAATTTATAAATCATAAAATACTTAACAACATGGCGTATTAAAATATAGGGTGTTCCATTAAAAAAAATAAAGTTATGTTACTTTAAAAACTGCAATATTGACACCGCCGTAAAAAACACCCTATGCAAGTTAAAGCCAGTTTTCTTTTACAAAATTATTCTGTCATCCGTGATGTTGAGAGAAACAAGACAAAATATTATAATTTTTAAATCAGTTATTTTTTCGGCGGCTTTTTTGTTTAGGCTGTTTTTTTCAAAATTTTTCGTAAATTGTAAATAGCATGGTAACACCGCAAAAATCATTAAATTAAAATATTGTGTTATACGCAGAATTTCCTACTTAATTCAATTCTGAATAAAAAATTGGGTACTGCTATTTAAAAAATAGTACTTTTATGCTGCCTCGCTTTTTTGGGACACCCTGTATACAATCAAATATTTTTAGAATGTGTACCTCTACGGATCCTATAACTTTTGTATGAAACATTTTCTCGTATTTCTATTAACAACAGATATATTGGACTTCCTCGCACTAATTGGCCAGCCTGTATATGAAATGAACGAAGTTTTATTAATTTTAAACACCGCATTCTGATTCCAAAAATTAAGTAGGTACTTTTTTACATTAAATGCATTATTTAGAAAAATCCCAAAAACGCTTACTTTTTAAATAACGCGCCGAGTCTCTTATCAAATTTTGGCGACATACCGCGTTGAAAATTGTTAGGACAGTTAACATACCGGTTTATTTTGGCGAGAAGCGGTAACGTAGGGGAAGGAGTTATCAAGTCAGTATCAACGTCATTACTTTGTACCCAGTATCCAAGGGTGGTAAACTTAACAAGGAGTGCTCTATTTATACTATTTGTCCGCAGATAAGCTTGGGTAAGTTTTTAATTGCATCGATCCAGCACATTAAGCGCTAATTCATCAAACCGTTTTTAAGCTACCACTGGAGACTCCGATGGATTCCATTAAAGCGTTTTTATAAAATACTTGAGCAAAAAAATATAAATAAATACGGAAGAGAAACACAACAATCAGCTAAGAATTGACAGTTTCAGAACAAACAGCGAGCTTTTTTAAACATATCGTTTTAATTTGTTCCATCAGAACTTCTCATGACGTCATTTGACGTTCAGCGCATAAATTCAGCGTACTTTTTATCAATTGAATAATTGCACCTTATATTTGTGATGTCACCGGATTGCCCAGTAGTTAAAAACGGTAAGTCGCGAAAAAATCCTTTATGTAAATTGACACATGCGTGACATACATAAACCGTTTCATTTTTGCGAGGATAGGAGGGTTAAACACGGTTAGAATGGTGGAGAAAAACCGAAAAACTTCTATCAACCAGTAGTTAATTAGTTAGTCTGTCTGTTATCTAGAAATAGAGTACTCTATTTTACACTCTTTTGTCAATAAACCGTTTGTTATCGTCAGTGTAATTTAGGACTAGGTGTTTGGTATGAATTCTGGTTTAAACTAGTTTTTACTTATTTACGCTAACTCTCGAAGTAGTGAAGTTAGATGTATGTTTACTACAAGACTTAAAATTGTTTGTTTATAATTATAACCATAAAGCCATTTTTAATTTTTTTAATGAGACCAAAACGCCTTTGGCACAAAAATCAAATCTGAACTTATTTACAATTAGTTTCACTTTTTAGTCCTACACTCACCTACTCTGTCCTACTCTAAACTTGATAACAAACAGACCTAAAATCAAGTACGGAATTTATTTTCACTTAGTTCCACTATTTAGTCCTACACTCTCCTACCCCGTCCTACACTGACCTTGATAACAAACAGTCCTCTTAACTTCTCTGTTTTTTGATTTTGACACAAAACACGAAAGGAATTTGATTACTCACGTCTAGAGATACCCCGTGATCACGAGCTTCTTGACAGTGTTGACACCTAAAACATGCTCTATTATACAGAGACTCGGCGAGTTATTTAAAAAGCAGGCTTTTTCTAAATAATGCATTTAATGTAAAAAACGCAAATCATGGATTTTTTCTAATACGTCTCCGCATTTTTACGTCTGATATGTAATTGGGGAAAATAAAAAGCCGCTTTGCTGACCAGAACTAACCATGACCGACTAAAACTTAAGGCTTTTGAATTTGTCTATATTATCCCTACATAGAAGTTATTAACAAAATTTTTATGATTTTTGATATGGTAGAAATTATATTTCTTTTTTAAAAGTGTAATTACCAAGAAAGTTTAAAGGTGTATGGAAGCCCAATACTGTAGAACAAAATTGTCCAGGCGTGCAGGGCAGCGGGAATAGGGGGGTTGGCCCCGCGGAGTTTGCGCAATGAATAGTAGGTCAGAGCCGGACTTCCATAATTATTTGTTACTATCTATAAAGTTGACATCATCAAATATCAAATTCAAGCATTCACTGTTTTTTTTTTTTTTGCACAAAATTGTTGGTTATTAAACGATACTACTATAGAATATTTAAAATTATTGTGTAATATTGGATTTTATATCATCTGATATAATATGGAAAGAATAGATGACGCCAAATGGTCGATATTTTTGGGAGTTTTGTATTTTTACCAAAAATCTTTGTAAATAAATAAAAACAAGATTTTTTTAAAATAAATTTCAAACATTGTATGATAGTTTCATGTACTTATCACCAATTTTGTGATAGAAGAATGGCAAGATAGTGTAAATGAGTTTAATCTAATCCTAAGATTCTGGTTGTACATTAAAAAGTGAACATTTTTGTAACTGCTTTTTAGGCATATCTTTTCACTAATAACAAACATTCATTAGACAGAATAACAGTGGTTAAAAATGTTTAGTAACCTTTGGTACCTAGGTATCCATTGTAACAGTATCCGTTAAATATTATGTGTCTACAGTATGTCGAGCTTAAAAAGTTGATAATGTAAGTTTAAGAAACCAAAAATCTAATTTCTTTTTAAACAAATATAGAAAAAGCAAAAGGAACTTTAGCATAAAATTGTACTTTCTTTCATTCAATTAGAGGGACCTGTATATATTAAAATTTGCCTGGTCTACCCAGTAATTAATAATTTTGATCCTTTTAAAAGAATGTACTAAATTATTAAATGAAATAAAAGTACCTAAATGTAAACCTTATTTCTTTTTAATAATCCACAGAAATACACAAACATTGTGGAAATCATCTAAAAGATAGTTAAGATTGCCTTACTTTTCTCACTGCTATTTCCTATGAAATTTTCATTATTTTATTATTCATAATTGATATATTATTATTTTTTCGGTTACCTAACGTTACGTCTCATAAGAAGCACCTAATTTAAATATAAGAAATACTTATCTAAAGTAAAAAATGCCGGGTATGTTACCCATGGATTTGCAAGACAAAACCATACAACCTCTAATCATTTTGTTACGATATTATAAGTAACAAACAATAAACACAAAATTATAGTCACTTAATAAACACTAATCACTAAAATAAAAAGGTTTTTATCAACCACAAAATATAGGTACTCACACAAAGCAAAACAATCGGCGCAAAGGGCACAAACCACAACGAAAATGACGAATGATGAGACGACGACGGTTGACGATACAGCGCGGATATAGTTTCAAACGCGCCCCGCGCGCCCTTGCACCAAAAACCTTAGACAACCTAAGAGCATTACGGCTCTCATAAAAGTATAATGTGTTGCCTAACTACACATTGATTTATCGGTGTGTAAGTAGAGGGAACACATTAAATTATTTCATGGAATTTTGTTATTGCGCAGAATCGGCGGGGCCAACTCTGACAGTTAGTTTCATACTGGGCTGGACATTTTTTGATCGAATAGGTCATAGCATTGGGCTTCCATACACCTTTAAACTTTCTTGGTAATTACATATTCCCCGGGTTTTTTCTAATACGTTGTTGAAATTTTGTTTATAACTTCTACAAATTATTTAGACAAATTCAAAAGCCCAAGGTTCTAGACGGTTATGGTTAGTTCTGGTTAGCAAAGCGGCTTTTTATTTTCCCCCATTATGTTTCCGACGTAAAAATGCGGGGACGTCTTAAAAAAGACTCTAAATTATTACATTAAAATGTTATTTTTTAGCCGAGTCCCTGCATAATAAAGCGTTTCATGTGTCAACACTGTCAAGAAGCTCGTGATCACGGAGTATCTTTAGACGCGAGCAACACTTACTTGCACTATTTAGTTCTATACTTACACTAGCGGCTAGAGCTCGCCGGTCTGCAGCGTTCCGGATGACGTCGCACGCCGGAATAACACGAACCACGAACCGAACAGCTGTCAGCTGTTTTGTTTACAAATTTGGAGGTTGCTTTTTTTGGTATTGAAAAATTAAAATGTCTTTTTATCTTTTACGCCTAATGTGTATTTATAATAAGTTCACTGTAATAAACACAGTAAAATTTGGTAATTGTCTCGAAAGTTGCCTCCTCTCCGATTTTGACCAAATTTGGTATACGGGGGTTTTTTGGGACTTTGAGTACGAATCTGAAAAAATATTTGGTAATTGTTTACAAAACGGTTTTCTGCTATTTTGGGATTAAATGGCAAAATTTTTATATAGTCGTATTCTAGTGTCCTCAAGGATTGCAAATATACAAGCGCAGAAGAGAAATTGTGTGTTTTAATATTTTTTATTTCGATTTTTAGAATTTAAAATAACCATTGATTTCTTCATATAATGCGAAAACTCCCCCTTATGACAAGAAACAGCAAGAAATTATTTTTAAGGTTAACCGTGCAGTGTTACCAAATAGGGTCTTTTCCCGCATTTTCACGTCTGAAATATAATTGGGTAAAATAAAAAACCGCTTTGCTAACCAGAACTAACCATGACCGACCTTAGACAAATTCAAAAACTCTTACTAGTCGGTCACAGTGGCGGCTCCTCCTTAGGTTTGCAGGTTTGCGCAACCCCAAAAAGGTTTAAAATATGGTAATTTAATCGCAATGTTGTTAATAGGACTTTAGTAAAAAATTGAAAAACAAACAAAACTGTTTTTTGTTAATCCTTAGGCCGGTCGTACATCTAAAAGACATTTGTTTACAACATGTCCTCGACATGCCGTGGACGTGTTGCTTTTATTAGGCCGGTCGTACATCTAAAAGACATTATTTGTTTATCTACATGTCCCCGACATGTCGTGGACGTGTTACTTTTTATTAGAGCACATAGTTTTAAGTTGCCGCTCGTACATTAGGCAGACATATCGCAAACAAGCCAGTGCTTGTCCGCGACAATTTTCATACGACACCACTTGCTGTATTTTCAAGCGTCATTTGTCGATTGCGTTTCATGGCAAACATTTTAAGTGGTGAAAATTAGGAAGGACGATCCTACTTTTAGTTTTAAAATTTTTGAAGCTTTAAAAATAAAGCATATTTACATGATAACACTTGTAGCCAATATTCTATTCGACCAATTCAGGAAAAAAAAATGGAATGAAGTTAAAAGTTAATTCAATGAAACAAATAAGATTTCGGTGACACGGACAATAAAAGTAAGTGGAAATATTTATGTCAACATAATAACACATGGAAGACACTTGATATTTTGCTTTAAAAATAAAATCCAGATTTAATCCAGAATAAAAATGCTTTAGAAAGGCCAATCAATGGTAATATCTGGGAAGTAGTCAAATCGTCGTTCGCGTTTTCCCTTTTTGTACCCGTCTATACAAATAACGTCATGCGACCAATCAACCAAATACCTTTAGTAATATTGTTATTAAAATTATTTTATCTTTGGGCAGTCGAGAACTCAGTTCCCCCCCCCTCGGTGTATTCTTCATTTCGTGGTTAAATTAGTGCTCGCAGAATTTGGAGCTTTTAAGCCTGAATTAGTGTTTTTCCCCCTCTTAAAACCTGCATTTTTTGCAGTATCTATTTAAAAAGAATCGATATTTTCGACAGACAAATGTGGCGCCCTTTTAAATATTTCTTCTGATGACCAACCTTTGAGAGATTAGCATCTAACAGGCGTGATGATGTAGTGTTTTATTATTCCGAACTGTAGACTCACCTCCCGAGACCCATGCATGTAAAATATGGTAATATCATGTCCTTATTTTGCCTACTTACAAATCTTAATTGGGGAAATGTTAGCTCAGGAGCTGTATTTTATTTTCTCAGCAAACTAAAGCAAACCCAATTCATTCATAATTTATTAGAGTTTAGAGTAGATTAATGGGTATTTGATTAGAAAAAGATTCCTTATGCGTTTTTAAAAATGTAATACTTACTGCGTTGGCCTTGCGTAGCTTTTAGAAATAAGGCGTTTATTTACAGAACAGCCTATTTTCATACCACCTAGAACAACTAACGTAGAATACAGGATTTATATTTTAGCTTATACTCTACAAGTAAAGAATAAAACGATTTGGCCTAGGTAAAAGGGTTTTTGTAAATTTCAAAAAAAAAGAATTTAAAATAATTAGTGATCCCTTTTTTTCACATCAATAATACAAAGGGATGAATAAATTTAAAGGAATCGATTAAATTATGTTCGGACGAGCGAAATCCGATTATCCGGCAGTAAAAGGGTAGAGAGGCCAAACTGACCACATCAAACGTTTTACGCTCACTTCATTTTTTTGACTAAGCCAACTCAGGCTTAGCAATAACAAAGAAAAAAAACAGAAAATGCAAAATTTACTCTTTTATTATTTATCGGGCGTCCGTTAGTTTATGCTGATGATGGGTTTAAAAGTTTAATCTGCTGCCAGTTTCTGTAAGCTAATGTTTTTAATTGCATTTATACGCACGGAAAATAAACTACGGATTAAATTAAATTAATTGAATATTTATTTTTAAGTTTAATTTAACTTACAAACAATGGAAGCTTTTCTATAATTTAATTATAGAAAAGGGATATGGATACTTTTTAAATAACCAGTCAGCTGCCTGGTTGTCTTGATCTGTTTGATTCTTTTATGCTCAAATGCTGTAGAAAAAAAGCACAAAATGATTTACAAAACTTTAGATGGTCTTGTTCTCACTGCTTTCGTATTGCTTAAAAATAACTTTCCCAAACTACCCAAAGTAGAGCCAGAAACACCTTAATAATCCAATAACATTCCACTTACGTAAAAAAAAAAAAAAAAAAAAAAAAAGAACGTACCAACTATCCAGTTTATAGTGAAAAAAAATATATTCAAATTAGTATTATTTTTCCTTACCTGTATTTTAAGTTTATTAAAAGCAACTTAGAGCGAAATAATATATATGAGAAAATTATATACATAATTATATAATAATTATATAATTATGGAGGTTCCACTGAACTCAACATAAACTTACCCGTGTTATGTGACATTAGGAAAAAACAAAATAATATAAATAAGTATAAAATACGTTTATTATTAAAAAAACCTAATTTAAATTTAGTTTTCTCATCAATGCCATATTTAAAATTTTTACATAATTTTTTTGTCCCCTATCGATCTTAGCATCTGTAATTTTTAAACACCTTCAAACCTCTTGGACAAATAATATGGAAGGAGCATTTTTTGCTACACTGGGGGTATAGTTTCATATTCCTGTATTTATTACTAAATCATTAAGCTAAAAATCTATTAAATATTTACCAAAAAAAGTTGTGTATCAGAATTTACAAAAAACCGGGGAAAATCTACCAAAAAAGTAGAAATCTAATAAATGTGGTAACGCTGGGCACAGGCATCTGCTTCGTGTCGTCACGACCAATCACAGGTGGTTTTGGTTTAACGTAAGATTAAATAAAATAGACTGGAACTTTTAATGGTAATTACGGTGAAACTAGATATTTCCAAAAAAAAAAAGATATTTGGGAAGTGCCTTTTAAATAGGCAAAAGAAGGGATTTAAAGTGTTTTAATTCAAAATAAAACTTATGCGAAGAGTTTAGTCTCTCCTATTTGCCCATTTTCAATTTAATAAAAAGCTTATTAACAGCTTATTATTGCCAACACAAAAAGTTGCGTCGACAAAGCAATTATAGAATTAATCCATTGAAAACTATTTTTATTTTATTGCCCTGCATAAGAAAATACTCGTATACTGTATTTTTAGCGCTAATAGAACCAAATTGTCTTTTTACTGTCACATCAATTAGTAGAATATTTTCCAAGCCATCAATTTTAAAGGTTTTCGCTTTCCTATTTTTAACTTACATAATTATGTATCACATATTCCATGTTGTTGACACTTCGACCTAAATCATATATCATACATTCTATAAAAAACGTTTTATTGTTTTTACCAGAAGTATTACTTTGAGTGACATTAAACAAAAATATAGTAATGTAGAGCTTGCCAAAGTGATGCATAAAAATTTAGGTATGTTAAAGACAGAATAATTACCTATTAAAAAAAAGAGGCAGTGCAATAATTGCTTTCAGTAATTAGATAATGAGAAATTTATTAAAAACCAATTTATAATGTACAAGGTGTAGATAAAAAGGGTCATTTATATGCATCAAGGAATCTTTTATTTTATCCAACCGTCCGTCAGTATGTGGCTGTGCAATAACTTCCCACATTGTGGTATCCAAAATAAAATAAAAGTTTCCAAAGTCGTTCGCATCTATGGATGTCGTGAGACGAGAGACTTTCATCTCTCGTTTCGTTTAGCCAAGACGACTCACTGACATTTCTCTCATTCGAAGGCCGAGACGAGACAAGAGAATGCTCTTCCCTCGTCGAGAATTTCTCATTTCTCTCGTGGCAAAAATATTGCGAGGTCATATAAAAATACAATGCATAATTGGAAATAAAAACAGTATGGCGCACTAGGGATCGGATTAATAAAATACTTGAAGCAAAAAATGTGTAAATATAATACAGGGTTCTTTAATACTGCATGCTTTGGGGTCATCAAAGAAAAATAAGACTGCATACACAAATTGTTAGGCGTAAAGTAGTGCATGATAAATAAAGATATTTCTTTTACAATGAATTAATGTGGCTAAACAAAAAACATTAAATGTTTTTTACCACAGTTGTTTCCACAGTACTTTACCACCTTTAAACCTATGAGACTTTTATTATAAAATTTAAATGACAATATTTTGTGTTTATTGTGATTTTCTGTTAAATTTTGTGCTATTTTGTGATGTATACGCGATACCGCCAACGTTAATTTTGTAGCGGTCAGAAGATGTTACCTACATAAGGTTATAGCTGCTAGAGATCGAACGCTGTTAGAACAACACCGATACATCACGGTTTTATACGGGTTTGCCATATGAGACCGTGACGTATCGGTGTTGTTCTTACAGCGTTCGATCTCTAACAAAAACCACTGAATTTTGGAGCATACATGAACTGCTATTTAGGAATGTAGTAGGTAGATCCTTTTAGTTTCTATACATACTGCACTACTGCATACTGACTACCGGCGTACTTCAGATTTTAAAAAATATTATTTAGGAGTGGTTAAATGGGCCTAAATTTCATTGTACAGGGTGGCCCACCACATTCGCCTCGGTTTTTCTACGAGAAATGAAAAGAGTAGAGTTGCCGCGAGACGAGTCGAGACGAGATAAAGCCTTGTCTCGTCTCGTCTCGAAATTTCGAGATAATATATTTCGAGACGAGACGAGACAAGAGTCGAGACGAGATTTGTCTCGTTTGTCTCGAGTTGTTTTGGTTTATTTCAATTAAATTAATTTCAATATACAGTGCATTAGTAATGTATAGGATAATTTCAATAAAAATTAGATCGGAAGTTTTATAAAAATGCTTGGACCCGTCGACTTTTATTTTTAGGTACATGTTACACATTTTTTAAACTAATTTTTATGTCTGCACAGGGCACAAGATGGTGATAAAAAGACTTATTTTTTAAATGGAACACACATATTTTATCATTACATTATTAATTCCAATGTTTAATTTTAAAAATGTTCATTCTCATTTTTTTTCCAATTTTTAACTTTTTCCATAATAATTAAGTATACCCAAACTATCCTAAATGGCAATATTCTTATACAAACGTAACTTTCTGGGTATAGAATGTAAAGTAGGTATAGGAATTTCTAGAATTAAGTAAATATAATCCAAAACTGTAAAAATATGAGTAGGTATAGGTATTCTATTTTACATTTAAAAAAAATATTTTTGTAGCACCCTAACACTTTATGGACGTGCCCTGTCTAATTTAAAATATTGTTAAAATTTAACATACTATTTAACCATATACCTAATACTTACATAAGCCCATTATCTACACATCTTATATTCAAGGCATTAAATTACTTACTCCTCGCCATCGTTGACTCACCCTGTACACTATATACCTACCTACAAACTAATTGCAAAATCTGCTGCAAGCAATATGTATTTTAAGGAGGATGCATTGTTTTCAGTTTAAATTAAAACTTTTAAAACATAATAGCGGCAAAAAGTAACAAAAAAATTCAAAAACAACCCTCTGCATAGGCATCAAAAAGTGCGCCGCGCCGCCTGTATACTTTGCCGACACACCTTTTATTCGGGATGCGGCAATAGTTCCTGCATGTTTTTTGCTATTTAAAGATCTATAGAGCGGTTGCTTTTAAAATGTTTTGGCATTTTTCCTTAGTTCATTCTTGTGTTTGAAGCTTGTAAGAAGTAAGAAGATGAATTAATATTTTTTAAAAATGGAACACCCTGTATAAATGCTTTTATTTTTTTTTATAACACGCCTTGTAAAGAAAAGTTGACGTGATTGAGCTTTTCTTAAAATTGTGTAGTTGTTCGAAAAATGGTGATTTCAGACTTACGGACACCCACAATTTGCAACTAAAAATAAAATAATGAACCTAATAATTTGTTTTTTTATTTAAAATAAAAATATAGAACATATAAGTGACATAAAAATGTCCACAAAATAGAAAAAAAAATCTAAAAGATAATGAAACATAAGTCATAAACTACAAAACACAGGTAAAATGTTTTCTAAAAATTTTTCTTATAATTATACAGGGTGTTTGAGCAATAGTTTTAAAACCTTTAACAGCAGTTGGATCTTGCAAAAAAAGTCTCTATAAACATAAGTTCGGATATGCATCGTTTCGAAATTGGAAATACGCAGGGTCCTAAACTTAAAAAGAAGCTTTAATTGTACATAATTTTTTAAAACAATTATTTTGATAAAACAACTTAAAATACAACTTTTTCGTTATTTAGGTTTTTTTCGAGAGACAAATTAAAACTTTCACTTTTCAAAAGGGTATAAAAAAAGAATCGGTTTAATTTTTTTTCTTGAAAGAAAAGCAAAATTTAAAAAAAATCAGAGACAAAATAGTATTTTAAGTTGTTTTATCGGGGGTATTACCACGAGTGCTTAAAAATTACCGATAATTTTTTACGATAGCGTGTTTTCTTATAATTTCACTCAGTCCGAGGGACGAGTGAAATTTTTAAAGAATACACGCATGAGTAAAAAAATATCTGGTTCATTTTAAAGCACGAGCGGTATTTAGGGAAAATATTTCACGAATCAAAAACGTAGATAAAGTTTATTAACTTAAAATTAAATATTAATTTAACAAACCGTCATTATTATTTAAAAATTTCGTATTGACAGTAAGTGGAAAAACCACGTTGCCTAGACGACGTGGAATTTCCGCTGTAATTTTTCCATAATACCACTTCCTTATGGGAAAATATGTACATGAGTGAAATATTCAAAATAATTAAAAAATTATAAAACAACAGGGTGATATACTTTTTAAGGCAATAAATTTTAGCTTCTTTTTTTAACACCCTGTATTTCTGAAACGATCATTTCTTGACCTATGTTTATAGAAACTTATTTTTGCAAGATCAACTGCTGTCGAAGTTTGTAACACTAAATCTTAAACAACCTGTATAATTCTTAAGAACTAGAAATATATTGTTAGTTTTGGTCATTAAAATTTTTCGAGATGTCTCGTCTCGTCTCGGCCTTGTCTCGAAGTATTTTATCTCATCTCGTCCTGAAATTGAGACAAAATCCTCGAGACGAGACAAAATGGCTTCGAGACGAGACGAGACGTCTCGTACCTCGGTCTGGCGGCAACCCTAGAAAGAGTTGGAAAAAAACTTTTAGCACAATCATATGTTGGTCTGTGGGAAGCATATTTTAAAATTATTTTGAAAATACAGGGTGACCCAAAAAAGAAGTACATATCAAAGTTATATTTTTTCTTATAAAACACCCCATATTTTTTTTTATTTTTTAAATACTATAACCAAATAAAGGTGAGTTATTGTTATAATTCCTAAACCTAGAACTGACCGTTTCTGAGAAATTTGGAGAAATTAAAAAATACAGACCATTTTTAAAATTGTTTACATCCTGTAACATATAAGAAGCTGCTCGTAACTAAATTTACTGCTTAGCTTAAGGGTTTAAGTTAACTATTACATAAAAGTTTTACCTCAATATTATACAGAGTGGTGAAAAAAATGCCTCAAAGTTTGGACATACATTTTATTAAATAACTTTCTAAAGTTAAATGGAACACCCTATATTTGTTGGCCTATTTTGACGCAGAACTAGATTCCCTTTAAAACTATATTAGAGTTTCCTATACCTATCTATTCTGCTTTTTATGCATAAGACGTTTTTATATTTGACTTATGAATAATTTCTTTATCTTAAAAATGGAACACTATGTTGAAATACCTTTGGGCATATACTTTTGATGTAAATAAACATATTTCTTATCACTCACCGATTACCAAAATCAGTTCATCTTCCTTATTTTAATTAATTAAAATGTAACAATCATTCAAAACGATTATAATTTTAAACTACTCGTAGCTTAATCAATGATAATCGTTTGATTAGCAAGTGTCACTGTCAAATATTTTTGTTTGCAAATAATAATTAACGTCATCTAGGTCAAAGCCTACTATTATTGAAAAAATATAAATATAATCGTACCTTTGGTGATAGTCATATTGAAATGTATGTTTTTATTGACCCCATTATAATATTATTTTGGATTTAATTTCCCATAAAGTCCAATACATTTGCTAAAAAAACAAGGGCATTTTAACATATTTCGTTCCACAATAATTAAGATAGGTGATTTTACTATTTTGATTCTTATTTTAAAAAAGCTTTAATTTTTTGGCCAATAAATTGGAGTTTTTACTTTTGCCTGCATTTTGCTTCAGATACATCTTATTTTTTAAAATTTAAACTTGGGCTTTTAGCAAATCAGTGGCCCTTAATAAAAAAGGTTTTTTAATTAGAGTAAGGGTGTTCCATTTTTAAGATAAAGAAATTTTTTATAAGTCAAATATAAAAACGTTTTTGCATAAAAATAAAGAGGAGGTATAGGAAACCCAATATAGTTTTAAAGGGAATCTAGTTCTGCGTCAAAATAGGCCACAAATATAGGGTGTTCCATTTAACTTAGGAAGTTATTTAATAAAATGTATGTCCAAATTTGGGGTTTTTTTCCAATCTGTATTATTGAGGTAAAACTTATGTAATAGTTAACTTAAACCCTTAAGCAGTAAATTTAATTCGAGCAGCTCAATGTTACAGGGGTAAAAATTTCTAAAATATGGTCTGTATTTTTTAATTCTAAATTTCTGGAAAGCAGTTTTGGTATAGGAATTATAACAATAACTCACCTTTTTTGGCTATAGTATCTAAAAAAAAAAAAAATATGGGGTGTTCCATAAGAAAAAAATAACTTTGATATGTACTTTTTTTGGGTCACCCTGTATATTTCAAAATAATTTTAAAATATCTCCCCAGACCAACATAGACTGTGTAAAAGTTTTTTTCCAATCTTTTCATTTCTCGTAGAAAAACCGAGGCGAATGTGGGGGGCCCACCCTGTATATAGAAATGTAAGAGTAAAGTTTTTTTAATGTAATATTTAAGCTTAAAAAACTTATGATTATTAACATTTTAAATAAAATTCATTAATTTTTAAACATATATTTTGCTGAACTAATTTAGGTATTTGACGTTTTTTTTTATTTCAGTATATTTACTTTTTCTTTCATGAAATTTTTACTGATGTAATTTTTATCTCTGCACACGCGCATTTTTTGTTTTTTTTTTAAAATAGCAGTAATATTTCTTTATAAAAAAATATTCGATTTACTTAAAGTACCAACCTTAAATATTTTTTTAAAAAATACAATCAATTAACCCAAAAAGAGCCGAGCGTAAGTTAAAATGTATTTATAAATAACAACTAAAAAATTTACTTGTTTATTTATTTTATGCTTAAGAATACTAGAAAAATTTAAATAAGTTGTTTAAAAATTTCAGTATGTTGGTAAACTTTATTTCCAAAAATTGCAGCAATTAATTTAAAACTGTATAAAAAAAATTACAGCATAATTCAACAAGAAATATTCACACCAGAAAACTCTCAAACCCTAAAAATACCTTTAACTCTTCTTGCAAAAAGAGATTGACTAAATACGTATGTTTTGATTATTTTTCTTAATATTTTGTTTTTAATGTCCGGTTTTTCGTAATGCTTACAAGCAGGTTACTTAGAGGTTGTATTGTCCTGTTTTGGTAACGAGATATTCATCCTTGATAAAACGTTTTTTATAAGATAAGTATATCTTTTTATTTTTAGTCAAATAGCATTATCACATTTTTTTATAGGTACTAATACATCCTTGTAGTTAATAGGAACAACTTTTTTAAAAATAGAACCTGACTTCTTATATTATTTTTTTAACCAACTAAGTCTTAATTGGGACCGTGTATTTTTTTTTTTGGGGTTTTGAAAAAAAATAATTTTTAAAAAAGATTTTTTTTTTTTTAAAAATTAAAAATTAAGGTAAAAAAAAAAAAAAATTTTAACTTTTTTTTTTTAAATTTAAAAGGTTGTGTAAATATAAAAAAAATTTTATAGAAAAACCTATATTTGTTGTATTTAAAATTTAAAAAACCCCTTTAAAAAAAAAATTTTATAGAAAATTTAAAAAAAATTTTATTTTTAAAAATTTAAAATTTGAAAAATTTAAAATTAATTTTATTTTTAAAAAAAAAAATTTTAATTTTAAACGTTTGAAATTTTTTTTTTATTTTTTTTTTTTTTGACAATTAAAAAAAAAAAAATTTTTTATTACACGATGTTAAGTTCTAAAAAAGGTTCATAAAAAAAACGGGGAACAGCAATGTTAAGAAGGGTATTAGATATCGATCTCCGACATTTGGGGTTGTATTGTATTTTTTTTTAGATAAAAAATTTAGATCTATTAAATCCCTAAAAATTTTTAAAACCCCCTTAAGTAATTTAAAAAACTAAACATTAGATTAACATTCAATGAAAAAAAGGTTACCGTATGCTAAATATTAACATGGGAAATTTTAAAAAACTCAAAAAAAAGAAAAAAAGGGGAATTTGAAAAATAGTAATAAAACATAAAATTTTTAATATAAAGAAAACTTTTTAAGTTACTAATTTTTAAAAAAAAATGTTGCATTAAAGTTGCTTTTAAAAATAAAAAAACGAACATCGGAAATTTTTCGTAAAAATCAAAAACATGGGGAAAAAACTTTAAGCAATTTTTATTGAAAAATGTCTAATACAAACCAAAATATAATATTTATGTACCTATCTTATTAAATGCAAAAAAAAGATAAGTAATACACCTGTTTCAATAACTTAGAGGATATTTTCTTATATTCTAACAATTTTTAAAAAACATTTTATTGCAAGATTACAGAAAAAATTTTTAAAAAAAACCCGTTTTATTTGTTTAAAATCCCAAAATATGCAAAAGAACAAATAACTATAAGAAGCATGTTTTTTTTAAATATTTATGGTTTTTAAATATTTAAATTTTTTAAAATAAAATAAAGCTTTTTTTTTGGGTTTTGAAAATATATATTATTTTTTTAAACTTTAATAAAACTTTAGAAAAGGCACAGTAGTACCTTTTTTTTATCCCAAATTAAATTTAAAAAAAAAAGGGTTTTACAAACCTTCTTAATAGGTATTTTTTTTTTTTTAATAGATCCTTAATTGTTTTTTTTGAGCCCGATTTTTAACTGGTAAGCTGATCTCTTAAGCTAAGTCCTCATCCCCCGGGGGAACTGTCAAATTTCTTTAATTTGATTGGTTCCTAAGTCATTTATTTGTCAAAATTCAAATACCCCAAAAAAATTTAAAAAATTTTAAAATTTTTGTTGGTTTTTTTCGCACGTAAGGACCTTGCAACTCATGGCTATGCATATCCCTTTTATGGGTTATCTTTTTTTTTTTCTTTACATCAGTTTAAAAATTCCTGCCCCATAAATATGGGTTAAAAAAAAAACTAGATACCTTAAAGCCGTTCTCCCACATGGGGTAAAAACTTGCTTTTTTACACCAAAATTTTTTCCAAAACACACGTTATCACTTTGGCCAAAAGAATGTGTTTTGCAAGCACCGTCTTTTTTAATTTAAAAATTTTTTTCCCCTGGATTACCCCAAGTAGGTTTGTCAGGTTCCACAATGAAGGTAGTAAAAATAGTGGTATTTTTTCTGTGTTGCCCGAAACTCCCAAAAAAAATTTAAAAGTATTTGCTTTTTTTTGGGTTCTTGAATACATTAACAGACTTAAATTAAAAGGGGTTTTTAAAAATTTTTTTAAAATTTTTTAAAAAAAATATATATATATATATATATATATATATATATATATATATATATATATATATATATATATATATATATATATATATATATATATATATATATTAAAAAAAAATTTATAAAAATTTTTTTAAAAAATTTTCCCTTTTTATCAGCATGGTATTCTGCAAAGAAAAACCCCTATTTTTTGCTTAATCCAGTGATTGTGGATGTTTTTAAAAAATCTCCCGAAATTTTTAAATTGTGTTTCCCAGTTTTAGGGCCCCTTTCATGCGTTTTCTCAGGCCCGGCAAAGCCCAAAAAGGTTTATAAAAAATGCATTGGGATTGTTATTGAAAAAGGGTAGTTCCAAATTGAAAAAAATTTTAAATGTTTTTTTTTTACAAATTTCTGTTATTTTGGGAAATCTTTAGAATGTTGTTATTGTTGTGGCCCAAATTTTTTTTGGGGTTTTTCAAATAAAAAGTTTCCCGGGGGTTCTGATGCCATGTCTACGAAATTTTTTTTTTCGAGAACACCAAGCTTTCTTAAATTTTATCTGCAAATGATACAGCTTGTGCCTCAAAAATTTTTCCCCGTATATTTCCTCTTTCCGTAGCTCTTTATAAGTCAACAAAAGGTTTTAAAATTTTTTTGAATCTTTTTAAAAATTTTTTGTAAAAAAAACCGGGCTTCTACCTTCGTTAGCTCATTTTAAACCCAAATTTTCCCCCACTTTAAAACGAAAGCCTCCGGGGGTATTTTTTTTTTTTTCAAAACCCCCAAAACTACTTTTATTAAAAATTTTTTTTATAGTAAATTTTTTTTATCATTTATCACCTAAAGTTATGCACACACATACTTATTACTTATTTTAAAAAAAAATTAAAAATTTTTAGTTAAAAAATTGTTTTATCAGTAAAAAAGGGTTTAAAATTTTCTTATATCAATTTGGAGAAATTAGAATAAATTTATTTCACAAAAGCAAATAAGGCAAATAAGCTGTACTTTTATAAACATAAGAAAAATATTTGCCTCAGTTTAATAATGCAAGTGAACTCTGATGAAGCAAAAACCCAAAAAAACATAGCGGAAATATTTCATATCTTCAATGCACTTAACATACCAGACAAGTGTTTTGCCTTTTAACTTTAAAAAGGAAATTTTTGTATTTTCTAGGTAATTAAAATGTTCTTTATACTTATTCTCTAAAAAATTTTTTTATCTTGCTTGTAATATTTATACTAACATTTTAGTTATACTACATATATGTTAAATTTGTTCTTTTTTAATTCATGATTACATGCTCCCAAAATCCTAAAAAAGTAGAACAGTTTGCGAAGCAAAATAGAAACGGTTTTGGTGATAAAATTTAACAACAAACTACAGGCAAATCCTTTTTTTAAAAAAAGTGGTGAATAAAACATAAAAACCAAAACATTTAATATGCTGAATCGTTAAAAATATCAATGCGAAATAGTTCAACTGCGATTTTTTTAAAACTTTGTTAACCGAGTGCCTTTAAATTTTAAAACAAAAAACGATTATTTTCCGGTTTTATTGTTTTCCCCTTTTAAAAAGGATCCAAGTTCTTTTTTGTTAAAATAAGGGTTTTCAATTTTAGCGATTTTTCCGACTGTTCTTTTAAAAAAATGCATTAAAAGGGGTTTAAAAAAAAAAACATGTTTTTTTTTTGATTAACAATATCCAATAATTAGTAATAAATCAAGTTTTTTTGGGTTTAAAAAAAAATGTTTTGGGGTTTTTTCCGTAAAAGAAAACAAAAAAAAGCTTTTTTTTATTCAAATTTTTTTTTTATGTTCTATGGACCACTATAAAAATCTGGTAGCCCCCCGTTTAATTTTGGGCCCCCAAAAAAAAATGTCTGTAACCTGTGTTAAAGTACCCAGTCCAACGAACATACCACACAGAAGAAAGTTGGCTCAAAAAGATTAAAATGTAAATGCCAGACCCAAAAGTACTCCGAAATCCATAACATAGAAAAAATCAGGGCATCTATCGTGAATTGGTTGCCAAATTTTAAAGCGACATTATTTGCATCGAATTAAAAAAAAAAAATGGCAAAAATTATGGCCCAGGAAGTTTCTGGGTTAATGGAAATACTGTAGAACAATTTTATCCATGCATGAAAGGGGGTAAAGGTAAAGGAATGGGGGGAAAAGGGGCCCTTTTGGGGTTTTTCGCAATGAACAGTAGGGGCGGCCCGGGGTTTTCCCAAAACCTTTTTTACCATGTTTAAAAGATGACGGTCATTGTGTCAATAACGACAATTTTTTTTTACTTTTCTTTCCCCCCCCCAATTAAAAGTTTTTTTTTAATGGGGTTTTTCTGAAGCGGTGATCACGAATCTAAGCTCAGCATTTTCGGCAACATTTTTTTTTCGGGGATATCCATAATTATCAAAATTTTAAAAAATTTTTCACTGCCCTTTTTCCCTTTTTTTTTTTTGCTTGCAAAACATTGGTGGTTTTTTTACAAAACTTCTTAAAATATTTAAAAGTATTTAATATTATCGTATTTTTTTACTTTACTGCCATTCTGTAATATAAGCTTTTAATTATCTGCTTTAATATAAATTCAATTTAAAAAAACATATTTTTATATTTTTTCCAAAAACCTAATAAAATAAAAAGAAAACATGATTATTCATGATACATTTAAATATTTTAAATAGTTTAGTGTAATTATCACCCCAAATTTTTTTATAAAAAAGAGGCAAAACTTTTTAAAAAAAAAATTTGGGGTTTTTTTTTCATGTTTAATTTTGATATTTAAAAAAAAAACGTTGAAAAAAACTTACTTCAGATTTAAGATCAGCGTCCCCGTATAAAATATTTATCAAAAAAAAAAGGGGGCAAGAAAAGTAAAAATTCCATAATTTTAATTGGGGTTTTTTTTTATTTTAGGTTCATACAATATTTTATAAATTTATAATTTGTAGGACAAAAAAAGTCACTAAGGCAGGTAACATAAACAAGTTTTACGAGAAGTATCTAATTTTTTAAAAGCATAATTTTCATTTTTGGGGAAAAAAATTGCGTTTTTACAGTAGCAAAAAAAACTTATATAAAAAAGAAAACGTTAAGACCAAATGCAAAAATAAAGTTTCACTGCCAATAAATATTTAACTTTTCGCGGACGTTACAAATCTTCGATACGAAGTAGTCAAATCGTTTAAAAAAATACAGCTGTTTGTGACTAAAAAAAAAAAAAAGAAGGTCCCATTTTAACCGCAGTAGAAAAAAAAAAAATCATTGTTAGTCACATTTAAAAAAGGGGGAAAATTTAAAAGGGTAACAGCCATCAATAAATACTCGCGTTT
>JAHBCN010013784.1:0-23814 GCA_019359885.1 Listronotus oregonensis
ATATACATTTCAGGAACTGGATGATTTTTGTGTCCAGATGCTGTAATACCGTCTTGTTTCACCAAGTGGAAAAATGGTATATCCATTTCATGAACTGGACAAAACCATTGTCTAGATGGTGAAGTAAAATATTATTACACTATCTGGTTCCACTTCAGGAACTGGACATTCAGTTCATGAAATGGACAATTACGCATGTGAGTGCCACACATACAAGTTCTCGCTTTTCCCAAAATATCTTGGTAAAAATAATGCAGGATATGCAGATGACAAACAATACTTAACAAACAAAAATTAAGAGTCTATATACAAAATTATTTAAACTCTTCTTTATTAAAAAACCGAATATATTTTTAAAAATTGGTTTTAAAATTTCTTAAAATAATATAAAATTTAACCCCCACTTAAGCTGCCAGTTGTAATCAATTTATTTATGGAGTTAACTCATTTTATTTGAAAACAAAAAATAATTTTCCTACGAGCTGCGGAAAAGTCACTTTTCGCACGCTTTTGCCAAAGTCATTTCGAGCGTGCGGAAAATTGAACTTTCTGCACGCCGTGCGGAAAAGTAAAACTACTCTAAAATCTTACAGGTAAGCAAGATTTATATGTGTTTTAGTAATTGTAGGCTAATTCATGCAATATAAGAAGCCATTGCAAGTTTTAGTTTATTCTCTTTTTTGTTTGTTACTTCGTAATTTTCAATATTTCAACTAAAACACAAAAAAAAACATTTTTTTAATTACCCTGTATAATAATAATAAATAATTATGACAAGTCAAGCAACAATATGTAATCTTGGTGATTTTAACACATGTCAGATTTTTTCTTCGTTTCCATATGAACAAGCAATGGCACAAATGAATTTCAAAACAAACAAGCATTTTTAATGAAAAGGCGTCATAGTATCTTTTTTTAATTACATAAAAATCCGACAAAAATAATTATTTAAAATGAGTAGTTCCGATGAGGAGCTACCAGATTCTATCCTGGATGCAGCAAATACCGTAAGTTTGAATTTATTACCAGCAAAATCTCGTGAAAAATATGAGAATCAATATAGTCGTTTCGAAAACTGGTGCTCCAGCAAGGGGACAAAAAGTATTAAAGAAGAAGTGTTCTTGGCCTATTTTGCGGATTTGCAAAAAGCATATAAACCTAATACTTTATGGAGTAAGTACTCTATGTTAAAATGTGTCCTCAAAGTGAAAAGGAACTTTGATTTAAGTTCATATTTCAAGCTAACATCACTACTTGAAACCAAAACGTGGATACCGGCCAAAAAAGTCAAAAACTTTCAGCAAAGAAGAAGTTTCAAGATTCATGAAAGAAGCACCTGATAATATTTACCTTCTAATAAAAGTTGCTACAATTTTGGATGGTGCTTGTAGGAGAGATGAACTTACAAAAATAATGATTGATGACATACAGGATAATGAAAATTTGATAGTGGTGAAAATTCCTGACAGTAAAAATAACACTTCCAGAATCTTTGTAGTGTCCGATGAAACAAATAACGGACTTTATCTGCAATTGTACCGTAAATATGCAAATTTGCGAAAACCACATACCCCACACAGCCGTTTTTTTGTCCAATATAAACAAGGAGCATGCAGTACGCAATGTGTGGGAATAAATTCAATAGGTAAAATGCCTTTAGAAATTGCTGCATACCTAAAATTAAAAAATCCAGAAGAGTACACTGGACATAGTTTTCGTCGATCATCTGCGACTATGTTAGCGGATTCTGGAGAAGGAATTACCAATGTCAAGCGACTTGGGGGCTGGAAATCAACGGCTGTAGCTGAGAGCTACATTGATGAATCCACAAATCAGAAAAAGGATATGTCGAATAAAATATTGACCATGAACAACTCCCCTCCTGAGCTAAGTCAACCTTCATCAAGCCGTACAATAAGCGCTTCCATAAGCTACCCGCTAAATGAAATTACAGGTTCTGCAATTAATTTACAATATGTTAATAACTGTTCTTTTGTTGTAAATGTTATCAACAAATAATTCCCATTTATAAATATGTTGTAGTAGTTCTTTCAGATTAAACATAATTTAAAAAATAATCATTGCTTTAATATTGGTATTATCTGACGCTCGTAGGAAAAATTTTGTTCCTAACGCTTGCGCAAAGTGACTTTTCCGCACTTGACTGCTTGCCCGAACTCCGCTTTGCGTCGTTCGGGCAACGGCAGTCGCGTGCGAAAAAGTATCGCTTTGCGCACTTGTTAGTAAAATAACTATAAAAAACATAGTATATTAAACCCAACCTTTTTTACGCCTTTGACTTTTTGTGTTCTGGCATTTTATATATTTATTTTGACTTGCTTTCAAATATAGCAAATTTTTTAAAATCAATCAAGTCCTCGTTGGATGAACATGAACCCTAAATCTGAAATTTAATTCCGTTTGAAAAATGTGGTGCCCATAGACAGACAAACGGACACATAGACGAACACGCAAATAAAAATAAAAAATCCGGTTTCTTTCTTCCAGATACGATTTCTTTGCAATTACAATACTTCCTTTAAAGCAAGGATAGTAAAAATAACACAGCTCCACAAAAAAAAGTAGTGTGTGCTGGGTGTCAGACTAAGAATTTCTGACGTATTTTTTTCCGCGGAACACTAATCTAAAGTTGGAATTGGGGGTTAAACAGCAAAAAAATCGAGAAAAGCTCAAAAAACGACACGGTACATTACCGACAGAAATCTGCTACCACAAAATGTTTGGACTACGACTATATAAACTATAAGAGATACAAAAAATGCCTTGAAAAGTTAAATAATCATTTTTGATAGAATAAATAATAAAGGAGATGTGATTTTTTTTAATAATAATAAATCATTCATTTTATTTATTTAAATCCAAAAAAAATTGAAAATAAAAAATCTCATTTTTCTTTTTTTTAAGGTATGTCTTAAAAAAACCCTGAAAACTTGGTTTTGGATTATAAATCGAAAAATATTGCATTTAGACAAAAAGGTTATAATACTTTTTTTTCGTGTACGTTTTATAGCTTTTAAGATATTGACCTTTTAAATTAAAAAAAATCGTTAATATCTGAAATTACGCATTTTTGAGATTATTTGCTTTTGGCCCCAATTTTGACCTCGAGATTCGTGTTTAGCGGAAAAAAATACTCTAGTAAATCCCAGTCCGACTTCCAGCGGCACCACTTTTTTTTGTGGGCCTGTGTAATTTAACAACTGTCGTTTATCAGTTAATAGACTAAATACCAAACAGGATAAAGTTATTTAAAAATCTTTAAATATGATTAATTCGGGTATTTAAAAATAAGGAAAATGCTTACCTGGAAAAGAACAAAAGCAGCAACAAATACTAAGGCGATTTTAGCGGCCATTTTGTTTTAATTTATAAGAAGCTTTTCAGAAGAATGTATTAATAATGCCAGTGGTCGTATTAGAATAATTTAACAAGATGAATATAATTTGTTTTTAAATATAAAGGCAATAACATTGATAAGAAAATATGTATGTTTTAGATATAGTTAATTCCATAATAACTGAATATTTACAATCTACAAAGAAAGCACTAATTTTTGTATTTCTCTGCAAAACACGATCTTAATTTTCACGTTACACATCGTATTTTTCTTCTTCAATAATTTCTAAGAATATTTATTTATTTAAACGATTTATCAAAAATAATTTTTATGGACATATTGGCAAAAGTCAAGTTTAACGCAATATTTGGTTTTATTTTTATTTCCTAATTCTTACAATTCTATCAAGCATAATTTTTTATTTTTCAGTGCAAATGACTTATAGTAGTAGTAATTTTTACGACTTTATTAACATGAAATCATTTAAAAATTCATTTTTTCTTGTAATACTAATATTACTTTTAAATTAAAATTTTATAGGGACTCTTTGCTTTAAAATTGGTTTTTAGCACCGATTACGTCATTAATGGATTAAGCACCAGAGTTCAAAAATAAACAAAATGACGCCTTACAACCTAAAATTAAAGTAATAGTTATTAAGATACAAAAGGTTAAGTATGCAGAACGCGTTCCGAGTAAGGCCCTATTCTCATGGAGCTACACGATATCACGATATCAGCATGACATATTTAGTAACCCGTATTTATTTTTCTACAAATGTTGTAGTATTAATCCAGAGCATATCTCTGTATTTATCTAAAGCTGTCAAAGTACTCTCAAATAGTACTTCAAGTACAAGTACCAAGTTTATGCTTTTCTAAGTACAAGTACTCGTTAAAATGTACTGTCTTTTCCAAGTAAATTCAAAAAGTATTTGAAATACTAGCCAAGTATTTTACATAAAGTAAAACAAAGTACTTGAAATACAACAAAGTACTGGAAAGTAAAACAAAGTACTTGAAGTAAACCAAAGTAACTGAAGTAAATAAAAGTACTGGGAGGAAAAGTAGCTTTAATTGACTAGCATTTTTTTTTAATAACATTAAGTGAAATACTGCCTAAAATGTATTACCGCAAAAAAAATATACTTTAATAATTTAACGATTTATCTTACCTGTAAAGTCTGTTATTGGAAAGTATCTATTAAGATTTTTAACAAAGTTATTTTTTGGAAAAAATTTTGAGTTCGGAGGTCTAATATAATTTTTTAATTCGATCCTAATGTTTTTTTTTTTTTTAAACCTTTTGACCCCCAAAACTAGTGATTAACCCGATATTTTCTGCAGTTATACCCTTTTAATAAATCATCATTTTCTTCTTTCTCTAACAACAAACGTATGTTAAACTTATGCACGTACCCTAAAGTCATCAACCATTAAGTATTATTAGTATTAATCAAAACAAGTTGGTTCCGTATTAAAAAATAATAAAGCTGGTAGAAGAGCTTGAAGAGAAGAACGTGGCGAGATATACAGGGTAATTCATGAGGAAATGTCAATACTTCAGGTACGTAGTCAGGGTCCAAAAATAAACCTAAAAGTTCCTACAAATATGGCTCCGCAAGGCCTTCGTTTCCGAAATACAGGGTGTTAAAGTTTTTATTTAATTTTTTTATTTTTTAAATAAAATCTATGATAATGTAAATATTACAGTAAAATTTGGTATCCGAGGGTTTTTTGGTATGACGGATTCGAATCTAATTTAGTACGGCTCTTACTTGTAGGGGGAGCCACCCACACACCCTTTTACTATTTTGAACAATCACAACTTTTTGGTACGGCACTGTATTACATTTTTAAGTAGATTAAATAACTGCTTTGTCATTTTTATGTTAAAAAGGTATACCTGTTAAAAGTCGATATGAGCAACCCTTTTCGAGATATGTATATAAATGTATAATTAAACGATATGTATTTTAATTTTTAATAAAATTATTGGTTTTAAATTATGGTCAGCAAAACATAAAACAAAATAAAAAATAATAAAAAAAAATATAAATAAAAATTTTAACACTCTGTATATCGGAAACGAAGGCCTTGCGGACCCATATGTGTATAGACTTTTATGCTTATTTTTGGACCCTGAATATGTACCTGAAGTATTGACATTTCCTCATGAATCACCCTGTATAGATTGTGAAATAAAATTTCAAATACTGAAATGTATCAGAGTCATCAAAGGTCGAGCGATCTTCTTGTTTGCGCCATTATCTAACGTGAATAAATTGGCGTACTTGATTGATTTCTTTTTACTTTAAGTACTTCTTATTTACTTGAAGTACTTTTTTTACTTCAAGTACATCGTAATACTTCAAGTAATTTACTTGGTCAAATTTAGTAAAAGTTCAAGTATTTTGATATAAATTAATCAAGTACAAGCACTTCCTAATAAAAAGTACTTGAAGTAAAATGTTACTTCAAGTACTCCAAGTTTTGACAGCTTTGGCTGCCTGGCAATAGTTTGAGAGTTAGGCAATTCCGCGTGCGATGCTTGGGGAATCACAGAATATACTTGTCACAAAACTCAAAGGCTCGCATACGCAAAAGTTTTGACTTACGTTTCTTTTCATAACTAAGTAAAAAATCGTTTTTTTTTATTGTATAGCAGTCATTATTTTAATATATTTATACAGGACGAGAATGTTTTATGTTTGATAAGTATTTGTATTTTTGAAGGTATAAGTTAAAAATTTATTTAATATATGGCCTTCATAAAATACATGGTGAAAAAATACCTGTATGTAATTCGAAAAGTTTGAATAGTAAGAAGTTAAGTGCTAATTTTAAAAGTAAAAAAGAGCTTTCTGGTCAAACAATTTATTACACTGACGTAAAATCCGGTACGCCTAATAGCTTAATATGATTTTACTACTATCGACTATCTAAACTAGCTTTTGGTTTAGTGGCTAAATAAAAAATAATTTGCCCCAGAAGAATCGAAGCAGTAAAAGCAATATTTTTGCAAATTGTTTATGTCATCGAATGTTTGAATGACCTAAATAATAAAACTGATGATTCCTAAACCCTCAGCGACTGTGAAGCAGTTTTGAACCAAATGTTAACTTTAGTGTTTATCGTTGCAATACACGTGTGTACGAAAGTTTACTACGTGTGACCAATATAAGTAAACTATGGCAATCGGTTCAAGTGAACTTGAAAGTGGCTGCTGATATTTTACGTTCATTTTGTCACCATATTTAAAAAAATCGTAATACAGAATTTGAAACAAGCGTTGCCAAAGTTTGACTAGTTGTAAAAAAGTTGTTACGAGACTTTACTTAAAAAAAAGAATAGCAAAGAAAAAAAAATTTTTGGTTATGAACATTCATCCGAATAGATTGTAAAGGCAATCTGTTGAAATGTAATTTAGTGGTTACTTCTTTAACATAATGATAAATGCTATAAGAGTCGACACCTCTTATGAGTAGTGTCACCTAAAGTCATCCAGTGGATGTATACGGCCATCATAAGACCTATGCTAACCTACGGTGATGTTGTCTGGGGGCAAAAAGCTCAGCAGACGACAGCCATCGAAAAATTGGACCAAGTACAAAGAATGGCTTGTCTCAACACCACCGGAGCCGTGAAAACAACACCAACCAGGGCCAAGAAGGTAAGTCTAACAATAAGTCTCACACCCCTTGATATATTTATCAAGGAGGTCGTTTTGACGGCTATGTTGCGTCTCCGCACTGGTGGTATATTACCCGACGTAGGAGTCGACGTGCAGAGACGTCGTTTGTGGAGTGAGGCGATAGGTGCGCTTCCCCTACTGCAGGCGAAAATATATTCCATTGCGCTATGTTTTGTTTTTAACTAACCCTACAGATTTGTTATCAAAGGAGAATCGAACACAAAGGTAGCAGGTGTGATCAGCATCTCAGCAGACGGTTCGAAAACAAAGGAAGTTACGAAATGTGGAATTTATTCAAGATCTCTTAACTTAAAAATCAAATGGGTTATGGGTCAGTTGACAAGTGTGCTCCAATTTGAGCTCACAGGCATACCCATAGCTGAAAAAGAAATAAGCAGTGGGAACATCACTTATAAAGTTTAACTTATTCATACGGATTGCAGGCAGACACTACTAGCCCTAAGGAGACCACGCTACACCTTATTCCAGTTGTTTAGAAATATTACAGCTTCTTTAAATTTTCTTTTCTTTCAGTGGGTCTCTTTATGAATGGTTTTGGCTTCCTACCATTATATGCGGTGATTTTTTAATCGTGCATGTACGTTAACCCCTGACCTCGACTTTTCACCCCGTTTTGTATCTTTAAAACCATTTAAAATTAAAGTTAAAAGACACAAAGAATATACGGAATGAGGTGAAACGTCAAGGTCGTGGGTTGCCGAATACGCATAATCAAAACAACACCGCATACAGTGGTCGGAAGCAAAAAGAACCTACTGGAAGAAAACACAATTTATAAAAACTGTAATAATTCTAAACATCCAAAATATACTTAGCAAGTAAAGTATTGACATTCCAGATATCTGGCAACCGTCGTTGAACCGTAAAAATTTGGTCAAACTTTGGGAAATAACAAATAGTATATAGGACATATCTTTAAAAGTAATTTTTTAAAACGGTTAAAGGTGTTGGTGTTCCTGGAAAAATATTTACATTGGAAATCGACAATTCACTAAGAAATTTACTAAGGAAAAACATTTTTTTTGGGTTACCAAGAAGAGAAAGACTATACCTAAACAAGAAAAATAGATCCTATAATAAATTATTATTTCATAAGGATTAAAGTGAAATGGTTCGCGTTCGCTTATCAAGTTATTACAGTCCACTAAGAATTATATTGACATGGTAAGATAAAAAGTTTAAAGTTCATTCGAACCTTTATCTCCTTAAAACATGAATTTTAAGAATGAATCGATGTATTTCTTTCATAAAATAATTTGGAATGTTTTTAATTAGTGAATGTCTCTCTGATATTAATACCTATATAAAAAAAGAAACCTAGTCCTCTGGCTCATGTTTGATTTAAAAAAGGGAAATGTGGCGATTACCTTTAGACAGTTATAATGAATTTTAGCCGCAAAGTTGCCATAAATACTATGGTTTTCTTATTATAAACCAGTACATGGCATAAATTGAAAATAAGATGGATCTTGTATTTTATTTCATTTATGTATACAAAGTAACTAAAAAAAAGGGCCAATATTTTGGGTTCGTATTTTAAGTGCAGATTTTAACCAGAACCGAACAGGGCGGGCTATATTTGTAGCTATTCCCATATTAAAAAAAAAATACTTTTCTTAATTTGACACCTTATTTATTGTTTCGTTTTTTTAATACCCACTTTTCAATAAAAAAATAGGTTGCGTATTTATTTAAAGTAACATCACAATAAATTAAATTGCATTTTTTTACCAATATGAACTATAAGTGGTAATAAATGCTAACTTTGACGGGATATTGCCCTTTTTTTGTAAGGTTTTTTTTTTCGAATTTCCCCCCTTAAAAAAAGTTTTTGAAAAACAAATTATTTAAAAAATAAAACAGAAATTTTAAAAAAAACCAAAAAAGGGCCCCTTAAAAAAATTTTTTTAAACCCCTTTTTGATTAATTTAAAAGTTTTAATTTCTTAAAAAATAAAAAAATTTTAAAACCTTTTTTTAATAAATTTTTTGGTCAAAATGTAAACGACGGTTATTCCCTTTCCCCAAAAATTTTAAAACCCGAAATGGCCTTTCCTTTTTTTCGATTTTCAAAAATTTTTTTAATTTAATTTTTAAAAAAAACCCCAAAATCGGCGGTCCCCTTGTTTTTTATTCTGGTTTTCCTCCCTTTTTCCCTTTTCCCTTTTTGTGTTTAAAAATTTTTTCCGTTTATTTTTTCTAAATTCAAGGGACTGTAGAGTAATTGATTAAAAAAAATGGGTTTCTCAGGACGCAGTATAGTCTAATTTATTTTTTTAGATAAATAGATATTTTCTTTTTCGTTTAATATTTTTTTTAATTTGGGCCCTTTGACAAGCGTACAAGTCCCGAGATCAAACTGAGACAATTTTTTTCCACAATTTTGTTCCACCCTTTTTAAATTTTGGCAAGTTTTTACTGACTGTCCATATTAATGAAATGACAAACACTGTCTGTAACAACAAAAGACTTTAGTACAGACAAATCAGTAAAAAACTTGCCAATTCCAAAAAGAGTAAAGCAAATTGTGGACAAAACTGGTCCTATTTAGATCCCCGGTACTTTAGAGGCCCCTTTTTTGGGAAGGAACCGCCCTTATTTTACATATATGTATTTATATATATATATATATATATATATATATATATATATATATATATATATATATATATATATATATATATATATATATATATATATATATATATATATATATATATATATATATATATATATATATATTTATATTTTATATACAGTGTGTCCCAAATTGGGCCTACATGTATTGTAACTCGGGAGACATTAGAGGTGTTGATTAAATTAGGAAAGTTTAAGACAATTTAATTGCAAAATTAAATCTGCTTTCAGATTTAATTTATCATTTAGGTTTTTTGAGATAATTGAAAAACCAAAATGGTGCATTTTTTAATTTTTTCCTTGGCTTGCAAACTACCAATTTTACGGTTTTAAGATTACTACATTATTGGAACACTTTTTTAAGAAGAATTTAATTTGGGGAAAAAAAAAAAATTCTAACTTTATTTGTTTGAATTTTCCCCAAACTTTGGTTTTTCCCATCGGACGTCATATTGGGGTTTTATTTTTTTAAAAAGAGCTCTTTAAGAGCTTTTCTTGATGTATCCCAAGTCTAGGTTTTCAGATTGTTAAACTCTAAAAACGATTATTTTTGTTTTTTTGATAGATGGGGTTAGGCTAGACTGCGTAAGTAAGTAGACCCGTTTCATAAAAAACAAATGATACGCATCCGGGCGGATCAACCTACCATAGAGATTTAAGATTCTTAGTGATGAACTTGAAACCCCCATGGATCTTTTGTGAGGGAACCGAAATTTTTAAAAATTATTTCAAAAAATTTATGCTTTTTGCAAAAAAATTTTTCTTCCCAATATTATTTAAACTGATAATAATTAAACACAACTGTAAAACAAAATTGTATCAGTAAACAAGAAAATAAAATCACAGTACATGTCTTCCTCCATTTTCCACACATTTCTCGCATTTTTCCAACAGCTTGCGGGTTACTCGGCGTAACGTGTTTCGGTTGGTAGAAGCAACGTACCCTGTGTTCTAGTTCCAGTCTAGTTTCGAGCGGAGAAATCTCGTGCACCTAATATTTTTTGCGTGTTCCCATAGGTAAAAATCAGGGGGTGTGATGTCCGGTGATCTAGCTGGCCAAGCAATTGGCCCATTATTAGAGATTAGGTTTTTTTAAAGGTATTTCTGGGGCCTCCATCACCTCCCTGGTACTGTGCGCTGGACATCCGTCTTTCTGTAACCACAAATTATTCATTTCGTTTGGGGGAAATGTATTTCTAATGGCCGGTAAAATATGTTCTTGCAGGAGTAGCAAATACCTATCTCCATTCAGAGTTTCTTCAAAAAAAAATGGTCCCAAATTTAAAAGGTTTTCTTAAACAGAAAAATAAAAAGTTTTATCTAATTGTGAGACGTAAATTAAAGGTGCATTTTAAATTACCTATATCCATAACAGACATTAAAGCCAAACCTTGTTTTTCAGCCGTCTTTCTTTTTAAATTTTGGATTTTCTGTATCTCAGCAGTGATCTGGTGCATATTAAAAAAATTTCCCCAAATTGTAAACCGGGTTTTGTCTGTCCCGAGAACCTTCCCAAATTTGGAAATTTGGGGATCTGTTGACATTTTTGTAATAAACCATTATTTAAAGGTGATTCGTTTATTGAAATCATTCCCCTGAAGACTCTTTGGGCAATCGTGGGTTGTTTGGATGAAAAACGGTGTTTTTTTTAAAAATCTATGCACAGATGACTTAGGAATTGTTTGTCCCGTTCTTCCACTTTTCTAACCGATGTTGTGGGATCATCTCTAACGTTTTTCCCCAATAATCGTTTCTTTTTTCTTTAATTTTTGTATAAATTTTGGGATTCGGTTTCACAAAAAACATAGGCTAACAAGTTGTAAGTAAAATTTAAAAAAAATTTTTTGGTTAGGTTGTTGCCGCTCCGGAAATTGTTCTTCGTGTGCAAGTGCTGCAGCTTCTGTATTTCTGTTAGATTTAAAATAAATTTCTACCATATCCACCTTTTCATCGTTGGAATAATTAAGAGCCGTTATTGTAAATACTTAAAATAATCAAAACTTGAATTTTTGTTAAAGGCTTTTCTATACGAGAAATAAGTTGCATTTACATTATTTAAATTTTAAAATGCTTTTCATTAGTTTTTTTTAAAACGGGGCGGCCTTTCCCAGTCTAGTCTAAGCCTCTATCAAATAAACAAAAATTATCCCCTTTTTTGAGCTTAATTAATCTGAAAACCTAGACTTGTGATACATCAATAAAAGCCCTTTAAGGCTCTTTTCAAAAATGTAAAAAACCCAAAATGGGGTCCGTATGAAAAACCAAAATTTGGAAATGTCTCAAAAACCATAAAGATAAGTAAAATCTGAAAGTGAATTTAATTTTGCAATTAAATTATTCAAAACTTTTTCCAAATTTTAAACCCAAAACTGTTCCCGAGTTACTAATACATGTAGGCCCAGTTTGGGACACACTGTATATATATATATATATATATATATATATATATATATATATATATATATATATTATATATATATATATTTTATATAAAAAAATTAGAATCATTTTTTCCTCAGGACTACAATTATTATAATACAATCAGTATAAATGAGCCAATTTACAATCAAAAAATTACTTACTGCTACTTGCAATTAAGTGAAAGATATATTTTTTTGTGTAAAAAACTACTGGCATTTCTGTCTAATTAGTATATTATACTATTACATTTTTTTATTTAATACACTTAAAAACTTAATTTACGCAAATGTGTGTATTCATTTAAAGGTATAAATTGATAAGATGGCGTGAGTAGGTTTCTTAATATTTTTTTCATTTAAAAAAGGACGTGTTCTATTATTTTGTTGCTAAGAATCACAAAAATTTCAGTCCCAGTTAATTAAACTATGTTTGTTTTTTTTTACAAAAATCTTGGATAAGCGTTAAGAAATTAGGAAAATTTTGTTTCCTTTATTATTTTTAAGAATTTGTATATGCCATAGTCAAGGTCGATATGAGTCTCTTCGCGGAAAGACTGGTTTATCCTAGGTTTGACCAAAGCCTTCAGGCTAACCTGAAATAAATTCAAATTTGGCCTTTGACTCAAGTATTTTTAGTCAAATCTATAAGTTCCTAACTTCAGTCAAACATTGAAAGTAAAATCATCCGTTTCGGGCTTTGCCTAGTCGATTCTAGAAGCGACTGGCAGACTCGGTCAAACGTCAACTGTGCTTGTAACACGTTTAAATAAGTTTATACTTGCAGTTAGTTGTGGTTAGCTTTGGTTAGTTGTGGTTTGTTGTGGTTAGTTGTAAATGTAAGAGATCTGACGTATTGTGCAATTTTAAATGTCATAATGCCTCACCATGTCTGAATAAAAACTATTTTTTTTATTTTAACTATGACAATATAACAACAATAAACATTAAAATTAAAAAAAAATGTTTTATTACTTCTAATTTAACAAACTGAGACTTTTTAATACCTAATTAATGTTTGACTAGTCAAACTACGATTTCATTAAATTGAGTTTTGATGTTTGCCTGACCAAATTATTTCTCCTAGGTTTGACGCAAATTCTTTAGTCAGGGTCGAAAACTTCATTTGTTTGGGCTTTGAATAAGACTTCAAGGTTAGACCTGAGGATTGACTAGTCAAACCTAGGAACGCTGAAGCTTCGAGTTGACTATAACAAATATAATTTGAATTATAAGAAGAGGTTGAATTACTGTTATAATGGCTAGTATTAGTTTTAAGTTAAGATTTAAAAGACATTTAATAAATGTCTTCTTTTTTTATAAATTTGGGTTGTAAAAATATTTATTACATTTCTAAAAACAGTTTTTTGTTATAGTTCAATACCCAATTCCCCAAGAAATTAAAATTGATTATTTTTTGTTGTTTAACTAGTAGGTCAAGACAACCCTTGTCTCGCGCCCTTAAAAGACTTAGTCTTTCCACCTTTTTAGATGGTCCAGTCCGACTCTGCATGACTTTTACATTTTTCTTCTTGTTTCTTTTTTTTCAATTAAAAAAAATAAAGACTGCTTTAGATTTCCGACGACACATTTTAATTAGTGGTTTAAAATGTGTTAGTATAAATAAACATTAAAATGGCAGATACATACGTATAAATTAATTGTTATTAACTCTAATATATATACCTTTATGTAAAGTGATAAAGGTAATTTTAAAGTGATGTTTCGGGCTTCATTGTGTCTAGTAAGAAATTTGGACCCACTTATTACGTCAGTAGCGTAGAATAATCAGAAAATAACGGATTTAATACAGGGTGATTAAAAAACATATGCCATTGTTTAATCGAAGGTTTCCTGGCCAAAAATAAAACTAAAATGTTATATATACCTAGCTCCAAAAAAGCCCTATTTTTATGATACAAAGTATGATTTTTTTTCGAAATTGGAATTTTGGTTTTATTTTTAAATCCAACATCAAATTCCATTAAAATAAAACTTGTAGTCTAAGATCCAACTGCTGGATTCTGCAATTATCTGTTTTTTTGATACAAACAATTTTAAATGAATGTTAAGAGAGTATGCAATGGATTAGGGATAGGTTGCCTATAAAAAATTAGCCGCAAATATCTGTAATTAATTTTGGTATGATTAATTTGCTAAAATAACTTGCAACTATATGTTTTTTAAATGAATTTTACGACATTTGAAAGATAATAATGTCACAAATTAAAAAAGAAATGTTCCAGCTCTCAGTCAGCCGCAGCGTTAGGGTTGCCAGCTGTAAACAGGTATATCAGTGTTAATTGTTTACACTTACCTGTTTTTTTATAATATAATAAGTGCAAGAGAAAAAATGACGCATTGTTATGTATAGCACATAACAATGCGTGCATCTTCTGTTATAAAACCCGAAAGAATAATTTAAATTGTTAACATGAAAAACCACAGATAAAAGTTCCATATAGGGCGTAAAAAATGCAATAGTGTTAATAAAAGCTAGATATAGAATATTTCAAAACAATATTCAGCAACAAGAATTAAAGATAATTTTTAAAGAAAGTCACAAGTTTTGACTCGAAATGATTCCACCTTGTTGGAAATAAATTAAAACAAAAATTGTTAAGAACTATTTTCATGAAGTTGCATGTGGAAAAATGCAACTGAGCCATGTTGTATTACCTTTAATCCAGAAAACTACGGTTGGTCAACAATTAATGGTAATTTAACGTGGTTCATTGGCGATCCAACACCAATGACTGTAAAAGATATCTTGTCAGCATCAAAAGAATTAACTTTAGATGAACACCAACAAGAGATAGATAAAAATATAGCAGTTGATGATGGCTCTGATTCAGATGATATGGACACCGATACAGACAATGAATAAGAAAAATTGGATATATGTATAATTATAAGATTTGCATTTAGAATAAGTACAATGTTCAATACATAATTTATGAAAAAAAAATTTGGTTTTTACTTTTTCAATAAAAAAAACTTTGAAATCGAAATTTTTGTTTGTTATAATAATATTAATAAGATTTATAATAAAAAAAGTAGAAAGAAGAAAAGGAAAATATATGTTTTTTCTCACGCAAAAAAAATAGTCATCATGCTCTAAAATTTATATTTTATAAAAAATAAGTAAAGAAATACTAGAACTACATCGACACTACATTATACTCTTGATTACAGCACATAACAATGCGTGCATCTTCTCTCTTGCGCTTCCACTTACCTGGAGCGACAATCGTTCATTAAAATCATGGCAACCTCTGTTTGCGGCCATTTTCCAACTGGCAACCATGGATTTTTGTATAGTATATAGATACCTGCAGAATCGAGCAGTGGGATCCGGTACTATTGGTACATTTTAAACACCCACCAAAATAGATCTTCTAATAATAAATGTTTGTTTTTATTATAGACCAGTGGAGTAGCTTTAGGTAATTGTATTTTTATTACCCCATTGCATCACAATTTTTTTGGTACTAAAAAATGATTGATTATTTGGTACATAATGCTTATTTTCTGCCTAGGTCACGAAGATATGCTTAAATTAGCATTTAATATACAAATAAATATAAATGTAGGTGGTAGAGGAGCTTTCCGCGCCTGAGGCGGTACCACCCCACTTGCCCTTTAAAGGACTCGTGAAGTCTTAGTACGTTTCGAGTTCTGGGCGGTGAGTCAGTTTTCCTTCTTCCTCCTCCTTCTTTCTCTTTTACTTTTCCTTCTTCCTCTTCTTTCTTTTTCTTTTCCTTTCTCTTTTTTTTCCACTCTACTAGAATTTGGAAATAATGATGATGGCACACCCGAACGTAAAGTTATCCGGAGGTAAAATACCCCTCCATTCGGTTCTCCGGGCGAGGGGTACATTTGGGGAGCCACCATCGAAAAGTCTGATATCGTTCACAAATATATGTGGGCTTAACTCTAACGTAAACTCTGTTCACCATTATCTTCAATCCTCCAAACCCCACATACTATTTCTTACCGAAACCCAAATAAGTCCCAAAACAGCAACCAACCATCTCCTTTTCCCAGGTTATGAACTCATTTCATCTTTTCGACCCCATGGCGGCGTTTGGGCTTACGTTCGCAACGACCTGGCTTGTGTTAGGGTTTCTAACCTTGAATCGGGTAGGCCTGATATTCTTTGGCTTAAACTTACTTTCAGATCTTCTAACAAATTCATCTGCTGTATATACCGGTCCCCGTCTGACAATTCCTACAACGAGTTCTTTGATTTCCTTTCAATAAAGATCGACAATATTATTTCCCAGTTTCCATTGGCCGAAGTAATCGTCCTCGGGGATTTTAATGTTCATAATAAGGATTGGCTAGGCTCCACAAAAACTGATACACAAGGCAGAGCAGCAGAAAATTTCGCAATCAGCAACTCACTCACCAATCTAATTATGGAACCTACCTACTTTCCTAGGGTTCCCACCCATAATTCTAACCCCCTAGATCTCTTTCTTACTTCCACCCCCGAACTTTATCAAGCATCAGTAACTGCTCCCCTTGGTCGCTCTGACCATGGTTTGGTCACCGTATCATACTCCACTCATTCTGAGGCAACTGAAAGTATGCCGCCACGAACCGTCTGGCACTACAATTCGGCCGACTGGGATGGTCTAAGAGATTTCTTTGCCAGCTACCCTTGGAATCCTACCTGCTTTTCTACTCACGATCCTTCAGAAATATGTAAACAAATTACCGAAATAATTCAACTAGGCATTGAGACCTATATTCCCCACACTAAAAAGAACCCCAAAACTTCAACTCACAAACCGTGGTTTTCTAAATCCTGTGACAAAGCCAGACTTTTAAAACTTCAAACCCACAAAAAGTTTCTTTAAAACCCCAGTCCCGAAAATCGACAAGCTAGCATCGAAGCAAGAAATCAGTATAATCAGACCATTCCAGAAGCAAAAGACCGTTTTAACAATCGAATAAAAGATAAAGTTCTCTCTTGCTCAAATGGCAGTAAAGCTTTTTGGTCCTTTGCCAAAAATATTAGTCAGAACTTTTGCACAAATTCTTTTTCACCCCTAATCTCTGAAGATGGAATTGTCTCTACCTCCAAAGGAAAAGCCGAACTATTTGCCAAACAATTTGCTGCCAATTCTACGCTTGATCCTCCTATTAATCTTCCTCTTCCAACAGTTGTCCCTGTTTCTCGTAAAATGTCCGATATAATTTTTAAAGTCAAACAGATCAAGCGTATTCTTTCTTCTCTTAATACTAAAAAATCGTCTGGGCTGGATGGCATACCAGCAATCGTCTTAAAAAAATGTGCTCCCGAGCTTGCACCCATCTTAACTCGCCTCTTTCGAATCTCTTACGTCACGGGCATTTTCCCGGAGAGTTGGAAAGCTGCGCGTGTGCAACCTGTCCCCAAAAAAGGATCCAAAAGTCTCCCTTCTAACTATAGACCTATATCTCTTCTTTTAGTTGTTTGCAAAGTAATGGAAAAATTCATTAATTCCCAAATCTTAAAGTATCTGGAAAAACATAAGATCTTACATGATAGACAATATGGATTCCGTCACAGTAGATCCACAGCTGATCTTTTTTCCTTTGTCTCACACAACTGGAACAAGTCCCTTGAATTTCTTGGTGAATCCCAGATCGTTGCTCTTGACATATCCAAAGCTTTTGATCAGGTCTGGCATGATGGGCTTCTTAACAAACTTCCCTCTTACGGTCTTCCACCTAAGCTTTGCTCTTGGCTTTCCAGTTTTCTTTCTAATCGACGTATATCAGTTAGTGTAGATGGTCATTCCTCCAGCTTCTACCAAATTAATGTTGGGGTGCCCCAGGGCTCAGTGCTGGCATCCACGCTGTTTCTTCTACACATTAACGATCTTCTCTCTTCCACAATCAATCCCATTCATAGTTTTGCTGACGATAGTACCCTCCACTCTAGTATTCAATTTCTTAAGCCACCGTGTAATTCCGATTTTGAAAACAAGCGCAGGTCAATGCAGATATCTCTTCCACAAGACCTCAAACTTATCTTGGATTGGGGCGCCAAAAATCGTGTTCAGTTTAATGCCTCAAAAAAAGTCTGCGAATGCTCATCCCTTACATATGAGCGGCCAAGTTTTGCAGAACAAAGAGTCGTTTAATCTCGTCGGCGTTACTTTTGAGAATAACCTCAACGGGCACAAACACATTTCATCCATAGCTTCGGCAGCTTCAAAAAAGATTGGATTCCTCTTCCGAGCCAGAAAGTGTTTCTCTTCTTCCAATCTGTACACTCTGTATGTATCCCAAATCAGACCCTCTTTAGAATATTGTTCTCATGTCTGGGGAATGGCGTCCCCTACAACACTTAGCATTCTGGACTCCATTCAAAAAAGAGCCGTTCGTCTTATTAATGATTCAACGCTCACAGAAAGGCTTCCTCTTCTTGCCCATCGTCGAGCTGTAGGGGATATGTCGCTCTTCTATAGGTATTTTCACGGCTTCTGCTCAGAGGAATTGGCCAGTATAATTCCTTCTCTGGCAGCTCTCAACAGAGCAACACGTGGTGCGGTTTTTATGCGTCCTTTTACAGTTCAGTTAAAGAGGCCCCGAACTTCCCGCTTTCTTCGTTCCTTTATTCCTAAAGTGTCAAGACTATGGAACCTGCTGCCCGCAAAAGTTTTTCCTTCTCCTCCCAATCTACAAAAATTTAAGTCCCGTGTGAACAAACTCCCTCTCACCACACTGAAGACACCCACGGTACGTTAGTACTTAGGCATCAGCCTTCGTGGACTGTCCAAAGATAAAAAAAACCTTAAGGCTGTCGAGGCATTCCAAATGTAAAATTGCGTGTTACGAGAACATTTAAAAATAAAGGTAAATTTTCACCAAAAATGTTAAAAATGATCACCTATGGCTTAAATACATGAATTTAATTTTTATTTTATTGATTTGTGTAAAAATAAAAATTATTTAAATTTTAAATAATAAGCTTTTTGTACTACGCAAGTTTAAAATTTAAATATCTCGAAAGCCGTTAAGTTTATAAAGACAATTTAAGATTACGTTTATGTTTATGTAAAACTAAGCAGAAATTAAATATCACCTATTAAGCTTTAAATAATACTGACAAAAAAATTAAAAAATTGCTCCAAGCTACGCCAGTGGTCCATAATAGTAACAAAAGCTTATTATTAAACGGGGTAGTTTGGTCAATAGTTCAATTGTACCAAGTTTTATTTAAATCGAAAAACCCGGTTTAAAAATAGAGGAAAAATCTTAATTCTGATAATTTTCCTTTTACATCTTCCATCTTAAAAAAAAAAACAACAGATTAAAATAAAAAAGGGCAATTCTTTACTTACCGGGCCCACGGCCGATTTTATTGAAATGTTGTATACAGAGGTTCTTTTGGGCGCTGATCACGAATCAGAAGTCAAATTTTGTCGGACACTTTTGGTTTTTAAGTTGTACTTGTACTTGCAAATTGGGGATTGCTATACCTCAGGATGGCTTTGCTCAGGCATTCGCCAGCTCGCCCTCACCCCTCCAAAGCTTAACAAGAGGCGGAGCAACCCTTCCGCATTGGTTACACCCCCGTTAAAACGGGATAAGAGCGGGGCTAGACATATTTCTTAGGAACTTGGATGTAGTCCGGTTCGAAACCGTATCGAAGCTCCCGACTATTTCAATTAAAAAAGCTATTCAAAGGCACATTCAGTTGTCGAGAAATGCAACAACAAAATCCGAATATAACCGGTTTCTTTCAGTTTCTTCTTTTGTCTTCACGAGCATGTGCTCTATACCGCCATTAGGTCAACGTCACCACGTGTGAAACCAAAAAGAAGCTTTATAGGAATCACTCCAGACTTCGAAACCACACTTTCACCACACTCTGAATGGCAGGGTGAGTTTTTCCTTGATCCCCGACGGGAAATACAGCAGATACGGCTCCTTCTACCGCCTACCCGGAAAAAAACTATGTAGTCTTTTTTATCGACCGCACCTCACTGGTCGGAGGTCAAACAGAAACTGGTTTTTAAGTTATAATGCTCCACTCGGACCTAACCCCAAAACTGCACACAACTTTCTTAAAATTCCGTTTTCTTAAAACTTATTTTACCCAAAAGGGAAGATTTTATGGAAATAAAGTTATAATTTATAAGATAAATTTAATTTCACCTTTATTTAACAAATATTTTTAATAAAAAAAACACAACAAGAAATTCCCAAAAATATTATTTTTTACTTTTATAAATGTCAACAAAATTGTCTAGAGATTTTAGACTGGTTCATGTTGGTACGCCAGAGACCGGCAAAACAATTGGATGGCCTACTTTATAAATTTGATTTAAATTTAACAAGTAAGCCATTCAATTGTTACGCGGGTCCCTGGCGTACCAACATAAAAGTGTCTAAAATCCCTAGACAATTTTGTTGACATTTATAAAAGTAAAACTAATATTTTTGGGAAGTGTTTGTTGTGCTTTTTTTAAAATATTTGTTCAATAAAGGTGAAATTAAATTCATCTTATAAAATAATAAGTGTATTTTCATAAAATCTTCCATTTTGGGTGTAATCAGTTTTAAGAAGGAGGAATTTTAGGAAAGTTTGTGCAGTTTTGAGGTTAGGTAAGTGAGGCGTTATAACTCAAAAAATAAAAGTTTTCGACAAAATTTGACTTCGTGATCAGCGCCCCAAAAAACCCCTGTAAACAAAATATCAATAAAATGGGGCGTGGGCCCGGTAAGTACAGAATTACCTTTTAAAAATATAGTAAATTTAACCACACGCTTTTTTATATATTATAATTGAGTCGTATTCTTAATACCGTAATTTTTATTTTAATCTTATTTTAAATTAATTAGTCCCAATTAAGTATTGGACTTTCTACATAAATTCTTTACACTTAAAAATTATTTTCTACTTTTTAGTTGTGGTTAGTTACCAAAAGTAATCTTAATCAAAAGCCTCGATTTTAAGTATATGTTTTAATTCATTTTTTTAATTACGTTGTTTTGATATTAGGGTCCTTGATGGAATTTCTTTACAATTTTTTTTTTTAATTTAAAATAGTTTGGAATATTTCTTTTAATATTTTAATTTTTTTCCAAAATCAAAAATTATTTTACATAAAACTTAAAAGAGGTCAATTTTAATACGTTTCACTTAATAATTCAATTTTTTTTAATACATGCATAGCGTATAGCGACATCTATGGTACCATTTATTTGCTTTCTATCTATTTATCTATTGTAGCATGGTGAGTTCCCTCGCTGGGACCCTGAGCACTGAGGCACCAACCCTTAAGCATACACAGGTTCCGTCACCCTGTACGGTCCCTTATGTATGCATTCTTTCTACACTGATATGGTGCTGTCATTTTGCTTACTAGAGCCCCAATTTCCTCACTAGTGATGCGAGTTCTATTAGTGGTAAGAATCTTATGTGCATTTAGGTCCAACCATGCCGTACCTAGACATTTCCCCCTGATGTGCCCTAGTGCTGGGCAATCTCTAAGTACATGTATGGCGTCCTCTCTTCCCTCTCCACACCATCTACATGTGCTTGTCTCGTTTTTTCCTATCTTGTTGAGATAGTTTCTGTTTCTACAATGACCTCTCAGTACGCCTGTCAGGTTTCTCATTTGCACCCTATTAAAGTCCTTTATGTTCATCGGTAGGTCCTTCCATAGTTCTTCCCCAATAATAGCCTTTGATCGTCTGGCTTTTGTCTTTTTCCAGTTCTCATCGAGCCGTCTCTGTATCCATGTTGCTATCTCTGTCATATCCGTGTTGTAAGAGATTCCCACGATATATTCAGGTCCATTGTTCTCAGCTCCCAAATTAGCGAGTTTGGCAGCCATTTCATTTCCCGGGATCCCTTTGTGTCCAGGGACCCATTGCAGGGTGACTCTGGCGGATTTCGTTAGTTTATTAATTGCTTCCCCACATCTATAAGTAAGTTCTGATCTGTGCACTGTATTTGTTAGCGCTCCGATCGCTGCCTTACTGTCAGTACATATAGTTATTTTTCCCCTGTATCTTCTATTAAGGCAGTATTCTATGGCTTTGACTATTGCCATAACTTTCGCCAGAAATACGGTTGCCTATTTTTCCATTGTTCCATAGAACTTGTAGTTCGTCCTTTCTACATAGAAACCGAAGCCTGTGCGGCCTCCTTTCCTCGAGCCATCTGTATAGATAACTGTTCCTTCGCTTGGTGTCCCACAGCGTTTGTGAGCCCAGTCATCCGCCGATGCCATGTCCACCTTGTGCATGAAGTCTAAGTGGATTACTGGGGGATGCTATCCTGCTTCATCGAAAGAGCCACAGTTCTCACTTGACCCATGATGTCACAGTGCCTCCCCTCGTCCTCCACCCCTCCACACTCCAGTCTTAGTGCCTCTGCCCTTGCGAGGCCTTGATCATTGTCTGATGACTACTTCGTATATCCACTTCATGACCTTAGGAGAAAGTCCCCAGTCCCGCCCTACGACTCTTCTACAGAGCCATAGCGATCCTGTGGCTTTCTTCGCTGCCATTCCAAGATGTGCTCTCCAATTTATTTGCTTTACATATATTTCAATGCTAAGATTTTTTTTTAATTACGTCAATAGAAAAGTATGACAATTACCGTCGTTCTGTAAATAGTTATACACTTAACCTGCAAACTAGTCGAAATATGTTTTTCTTTTTATTTTGATGATCCTAGTCAGGACATAAAAACGAAGTTATGAAATAATTGTATTGTCATCGGCTCTTGACCCCTTCTTAAAATAGGTGTAAATTACATTGAAAGTTTCCGTTACACACATACATATATATAACATACATACATACAGGTCAAGCTAATAAAACCGTGTTAAAAAATGTCGCTATATATTAGAACTATTTTATAAAACATTTTTGTCATTGCCAGCACCAATTTTTTTGACATTCTAGATCTTAAAAATTCAATTTGCAGTTTTTCTTGCTACTCTTTTTTCCATATAACTGGCACAAATATCTTACATCTACAACAACAACAACGTCAAAAAAAATCAGATTTTTTTAAAAATTTTAAAAAGCTTTCTTCTCCTATTTCAATACTCTAATTGGGTTCCGAATCAGGGTCTGCTTAATAATTTTTCTTTGACTAATGTGCATTCTCGCGGTTTGATTTAAGTTGATCAACTCGATCGAATGAAAACTGTGAGAACCAAATCCCCCCCAATAAACACGAACTTACGGTCAGACATTGAAAAAAGGGGTAACCCTAACTAAAGTCGATAAAATATGTTGCCAGCTTGAAGTGAATTTAAAAATTTCTAAATAAATTTGCCTTTAAGTTTATATTTATATTAAAAAATGGGCATAAAAATAAGTAGATTACTAGATTTGGCAAAAAAAAAAATAATTTAAAAAAATTTTGCTAAAAAACCATTTTTTATTTATTTTTATTTGGTTAAATACGTTTCGCATTGCTACATTTCCCCCAAAGGAATTTCGAGGGGAATAAAAGCCCTTCCGCGCGTAAAAATTTTTCAACCGGTCCGTTGAAAATGGAATGAACCTGATTAGGTGTAGTGCGACGTTGCCCTGGATTTGTTTAAGTGTTTTGTGGTGTTTTTAATAAAAATATCTGTTAAAACTTTTTCAAACTTATATTAAAAACTCTAAAATGGTGCGTGAATGTGTTTTGTATAAAAAAATTTGGGCTATTTAAAGAAGA
>JAHBCN010013785.1:0-23726 GCA_019359885.1 Listronotus oregonensis
TATCTGTCCCAACAAACCCCTAAAAGGCAAAAAAGCGGTTAAAATTTGGGCTCGAAAAACCCCCAAACAGCGTATCGCATTCAAATTTTTTTATGTGTGAAGATCACTTTAATGTAAGTATACAAATATCCTGCTTTAAATACCTCCCGGTTATATACAAAAAAATTACAAAATATGGCCTTTAGATAACGTATAAACACTTTAAGGTAAAACCCCTAACTTTTGTTAAATATTTTTTTGTTCGGGTTAAATACCTAGAAGTTAGTATTTTTTTTATACTTAACGGTATTTTTTGAATTGCAGATGAAACTGATATAATAAATTAAGGAAATACAAAATGGGTATAAATTTACTTTTTTTACCCCTTATTTTTCTACACCCCAAAACATAACCTACAATAAGATTTTAGAAATACTGAATGATGAACAATAAAAAAATAGTTTTTAGGTAATTACACAGCTTTTTTTTTTTTTTTTGAGCTCTCGCATACTAGTCGCTTTTTTTTTAAAAAACGCACAATATCAATGCGTCTATTTCAGGTAGGTTTCTGTAATCGGCATGCCCCAAATTTATGCCATATTGAGGTACAAACGGATAATTATGTTACTTGAAATATGTTTATTATATAAAATGGTAAAAGAAATGGTTATTTAGATAGTTAAAGATATATGACATTTATTTACTTGCAAGTGACGTCCCCAAATTTTAACCCCCCCCAAAAATTTTCAGCCCTTTTAAATTTAAATTTAAAAAAAATATTTGAATTTTAATACGAATTTTTGCAATAAATATTTTTTTTTATATTATAGAAATATGCCTTTATACTAATATCTGATAGGATAAAAAAAAATTTTAAAAAACTTTTTTAATTGTGGAAAAAAACCCCTTTTATCGCCTTATAGTAAAAAACCCCCCGGGCCCCCCCCCCACAATTTAAACTTCAATCTCGAATGAACATATTTTATCTTCATCTTTATCTTTAAATTGATTTTTGAACGGGCCGGGACTAGTACCGGTACGAATCATAATATTTTTTCCTACTTTAGTTTAATTTGTAATGAAATGCAATTTAATTGTTAATATCTTGTTTCATAGACGATAAAAAAATCGTTTTTTTTTTTTCAATTAGATAAAATTTTATTACCCCATTTATATTTTTCAATTTCATTTAATTCTTAAGAAAATCCGTTTTACGAGTGAACTATCTTAATTAAATTGTGAAAACAAAAAAACTGCCTTTACCGTTTATTTTACTTCTATCATCACATAGTCTCTATTTTCAGCATTTTTCTGCTTTAGTTTTTTTGGGGCCCCTAAAAATTCAAAAAAAACTGTCAAGAAAATTTAAACCCTTTTAAACTTCAATAATTTTATATTTGTTTTAATTTTTAAAGTTAATTTCAGTGTTTACCCGACAAGTGTTTTTTGCGTTCAGAAATGGGTTTCATATTATGGTGTTAATTTTAAAAAAATTCCCCAAATTGTAAAAATCGTTTAAGTTAAATTGTAGTAGTGGGGGAAACTGAAGGCAAAAAAATTTTTTTTAAAATCTTGAAAGGGTCACTTTTTTTTACTTTCATATTTTATCTGGACGGCAATGCTTTTTGCCTGCCTAGGCGGGGAAAATGCGTGTTCCTCTTTTTCTCGTTTTTTTTTTCCCAAAAATTTAAAAAAGTTTAATTTTCAAAGTTCTTTAACAAGAGGTTTGTTCCAACAAGCATCCAGTATCTTTTCCCGGAAACCGTTTTGAATTGTTAAAAAGTTTCGTGACAAAAAAAAGTAACAAACGGTGAATCGCTTTACGGATCGTTTTCGGGATTTGTCAAATAAAAAGTTTTTACTTTTTTTTTTTTAAAAAATAAAACCCTAGTTTTCTACTTTTTTTTTTTGTAAAAAAATTTTTAAAACAAATATCACTCATAATTTTCGTCCTCATTTTTAAAGTAATTAAATTCAATGATGGGCTTAGGAGGTTTAAAAATTAATGCTTGAAAGATTAAACAAAAAGAAAATAAGAAATGATAAAACACTATCCCGTTATCGCTAAATAACAGTAAACTTTTAAGATGAAAGATGAAACAGCTGTTAAAAATAAAAAAACCAGTGCCAAGATGCTCAATGCGCAAGTCAACCCAAACTTTTTAAAATTTGGGGGTATGTATCGAAATTACCGTTCAAACCGTAAAAAAACACCCCCAAATTATGTTGGTACCAAACGGATCGTCCGATAACCCTCACGTCTCTGTTGAAACGCACTTTAATCACTGCGCATGGCGTGATCGTTCGTGACTTTTTTTGGCGTGGGAACAAACCTAAGAAAAAACCCGGGGTTTCATCGTCGGGGGGGAATAGAAAATCACTTGTAATTGTTTCAAGGGTTTTTTTGGGGTGTTGGGCCCCGGGGTCGATTGTCTGGTTGACTTGACGTTTCCCCAAAAAATGAGCGGTTTTGGGATCTTCAGAAAATTGCTTCCTGGTTGACGGGAAGGGAACTACTGTGTACGCAAAAAACAACTTCGAAGTTTAAACCCCCTTGTTGGCGAAAATAAAATCAACCAGGTAACGGGGCCCCTTTTAAACATTGGCCCCATGGCGGCTCTTGGGTTAAAAAGTGGGGGGTTTCAATCCTAATATTTGTTTAAAAAAAAAAAATTAATTAATAAAAATAAATAGACGACTTAAACACTGCCTGTGGGCAAAATAAAATATGTTTTTATAGGGGCCCAAAATTAAATGTTCTGGTAAAACCCCTTTTTTTTTAGACACAGATTTTTTTTTTTTTAAATGGGGAAATTTGGGCCCTTTTTTTTTTTTCGCTTTATCAGCAAAAAATCAAACCCCCAAAAAGGCTCTGCAATTAAACTTTACCAATTCTTTTTTAATACACAAAAGTTTTTTAAAAAAAAAAAAAACACTGCGCGATAACAAAATAACAAATAATACAACAATAAATCGTAAATCACCCGCGAGATAAACAAAGGTTTGCACTCGAACTGCAAACCTCATGCCGTATGAGCGCCAAATGCCCAAAAGGGGGGGCAACTCCATATACTTACCTATTAATGAAACCCAAATTTGGGGGTTTTTTTATTGATTGCCACCATCTTCGGGGCCCCCATGCGACGCGACGCGCGATTGTATTAATGATATTTTAGCGAAAGCAATAAAATTTTTTTTAATAATTTGTCTTTTTCCAGATAATATAAATACAGATTTTTGAATAAACTTTAAAAAAAAATGTGTAATAGGTTGATTAAAATATGAAATTATTTTTTTAAAAATTTTTTTTTTAAAACCCTTTTTTGGGGGTTGCGCAAACCTGCAAACCCCGGAAGAGCCCTCACCCTTAGACAATGGCCGCGAAAGCCTTTCACGTTTTTTGTCGCCTGTATGGGAAGGAGATATCAGCGTTGCACCGACAACTGGAACAATTAAGGAAAAGCACAGTTGTTTTGGTTTTTTTTCTCGATGTAGAGAACGGATGTATACCTAATTCTTGAAACGAAACGGTAATAAGTTTGCCCAAAACCCGGGTTTAAACGAATGGAAAAGTTCTGCTAAAAGGGGAGAATACAAAACCATAAGAAATTTTGCAAAAGTCGAACGAAATTTTGGGAATCTTTTATCAGACTCCACCGAACAGACTGGATCAAAATTAATGCAATATCATTTAAAAGGAAAAGAAATGCAAAAAGCACTGACCCCCAAAAAAAGTAAATTTGAAAGATTAACGAAAAACACTGGACCAAACAAACCAACTTTAAAAAAGTTATTTAAATAACAATGGGGGTTTATCCCGGTAACTTGCCCAAAGGGGGAAATTTGCCATAACTCCCAAAAATGTGCAAAGAAAGACATTATCGCAAATCTTAAATCCGCACTAAGATTTGCCAAAAGAAACAGCTCGGGAAACTACACTAAATGGCAAGAATTTACAAAGGCCAAACCACCCAAGAGTATCCTGAAGCATAAGGAGTTAAAGCTATTCAAATCTAAAAAAAAGATGACAGTATCCAATTTTTAAACAAAAGGGGAAAGCCACTGCCCCAATAAACACCGCAGATTACAAGGCAAAGAAAATGATTTACGGGATCAAAATTATAAGGGGTTTTGCAATGATCAACACAAGCGTTAAACAACAAAACCTTATTCGGATAAATCAGAAAAACAGACAAAGAAAAAATTTGTAAAAAAGGTTTCAATCCAAGGTCTAGGATTCCCAAAAAAAAACACAAAGCCAAATTCCCCGCCCTTGTAACCCCTATCGGTTTAAAAAGGGAAATTTAAAGGGTAGGAAGCCCAAACTGTAGAAAAATTTCCGTGCAGGGCAGCGGGAATAGGGGTTCCCCCCAAAAATTTTCCAATGAATAGTAGGTCAGGGCCGGTTTCCATAATTCTTTGTTACTACTATAAAATTGACATCATCAAATGGAAATTCCCAAAATTCACTGTTTTTTTTTTTTTTAAAAAATTTTTGGTTATTAAAAGGGTACTACTATAGAATATTTAAAATTATTGTGTAATATTAGATTTTATATCATCTATATAATTGGAAAAAATAGATGGCCCACTTACCCCTTTTATTTAAATGGTCGATATTTTGGAAGTTTTTTTATTTTAAAAAATCTTTTTAAATAAATAAAACACGTTTTTAAAATAAATTTCAAAAATTTATGATATATTATGTACTTATCACCAATTTTGTGATAAAAAAAGGGCAGGGTAGTGTAAATGAGTTTAATCTAATCCTAAGATTCTGGTTGTACATTAAAAAGTGAAAATTTTATAACTGCTTTTTTGGATAACTTTTACTAATAACAAATATTCAGAACAGAATAACAGTGGTTAAAAATGTTTTGTAACCTTTGGTACCGAGTATCCATTGTAAAGTATCCGTTAAATATTTGTGTGTACAGTATGTCAGTTTAAAAAATTGATAATGCAAGATTAAGAAACCAAAAAACTTTTTTTTTGGGAAAAATTGCCTCCCCCGATTTTGATCAAATTTGGATACGGGGGGTTTGGGGGGCTGATTAAAAACAAAAAAAATTTTTTTAACTTTCTTTTTTAGATTTTATCATCAAAGTTGAAAATTAAATAACCTCATTTCCCTTCTTTTTGAAAATTTTGATTTTTTCAAAGTGGCAAGTATTTTTTAAAAAATTTTTTAAAAACCCTTTTTTTTTTTTATTTTATCTTTTTTTCCCTTAAATTGCAACTTTTAAGTTCAAAAGGGAACCCTATTTGCTTAAAAAAAAAAAGGAAAAAAGTTTTAAAATAAACAAAAAAAATTTTTTAAAAAGGGGTTTTTTTAAAATATTGTGTCCAAATTTTTTTGTAAAATTGGGGGGCCCCTGTATATATTAAAATTTGCCGGTCTGCCCGTAATCAATAATTTCCCCCTTTTTAAAAAAGGGTGTACTAAATTATTAAATTAAAAAAAAGTCCCCCAAATGTAAACCTTATTTTTTTTTAATAATCCACAAGAAATAACAAAACATTGTGGAAATCATCAAAAAGATAGTTAAATTGCCCTTATTTTTTTTTTTAATATTTCTTATGAAATTTTCTTTTTATTATTCATAATTGATATTTATTTTTATTCGGTTACCAAATTTAGTTTTAAAAGAAGCACCTAATTTAAAAAAAAAAAATATTACCTAAAGTTAAAAGAGGGGAAATGCCCCCCTTTGGTTTTTTGAAAGACAAAACCATACAACCCTAGTCTTTTTTTTACGATATTATAAGAAAACAAAAATAAACACAAAATTTTAGTCACTTTTTTAAAAAACACCAATCACTAAAATAAGAAGGTTTTGACTAACCAAAAAACGGTACTCCGGCTCATAAAATTATAACATGTTGGCTAACTTCACTGGATTTATCATGTGTAAGTAGGCAATACATTAAATTATTTCGTGGAATTTTGTTATTGCGTGCACTGGCGGGGCCAACTTGACAGTTATTTTCACACTGGGCTGACATTTTTTGATCGAATGGGCTTACAGCATTGGGCTTCCATACACCTTTAAACTCCTTGGTTTACAGACATATGATCTAGCTAAACACCTATAGTCACTTCTGCAACCACACATCGGACTGATCGATTCCTTTGTCAAGGATTTGACCCATTTTATTTCTAAAATTAAAGACTTAGTTTTTGAAGAGAATGATATATTAGTAAGTTTCGACGTGGTTTCCCTCTTTACAAGAGTGCCCTTAAAGGATGTAATGGAAATTTATGACATCTTCCCAGAAGATATCTCCAATTTGTTCAAACATTGCTTGACAACCACCTTTTTTTCATGGCACAACAAGATTTATGAAGCCCTCTCAGCCCGGTAATAGCAAATTTCTTCATGGAAAAGTTCGAACAACTGGCTTTAGGGGTCGACTGCTGTCCCCCCCCACTAATAAATAATTGAATTTTTTCTACGTGTGAATTTTGTACAATTTTGCACAGCCAATTTTAATTTTGCACACCTGCGCAAGAGTAACTGTGACTATAACTGTGGGGAGGCCAACTTAACGCCAGCCCCCACTTCATTTTTTTTTCGACTTTTTTATTGTCAATCGATAGCTTGATTTGCACAATGTTGCACAACCATTGGCGATTTTTGCACAAGTGCACCAAAAGAGGTATAATGTTTATAAAATATATCCGTAGCCCCCACCCAAAGTTTTTTAACTTTGATTATATCAAATAAAAGATTGATTTTTGCACAATTTTGCACAAATAACCATTGGCAATTTTTGCACAAGTGCTCCAAAAAGAGATATAACGCTTTATAAAATATAGCCGTAGCCCTCACCCAAAGTCTTTTAGGTTTAATTATATCAAATAATAGAGCATTTTGCACAATTTTGCACAACCATTGGCGATTTTTGCACAAGTGCCCCAAAAAGAGGTATAATGCTTATAAAAAATATATCCGTAGCCCCCCCTACTCCAAAGTTTTAACTTTGATTATATCAAATAAAAGATTGATTTTTGCACAATTTTGGCCAACCATTGGCAATTTTTGCAATAAGTGTCTAAAAAGAGTTATGTAACGCTTATAAAATATAGCCGTAGCCCCCACCCAAAGTCTTTTAGGTTTGAACAGAATATCAAATAATAGAGTGATTTTTGCACAATTTCCAATACAACCATTGGCGATTTTTGCACAAGTGCCCCAAAAGAGGTATAACGTTTATAAAATATATCCGTAGCCCCCCAATCTAAAGTTTTTTAACTTTGATTATATCAAATGAAAGATTGATTTTTGCACAATCTTTTGCACAACCATTGGCAATTTTTGCACAAGTGCTCCAAAAGAGATATAACGCTTATAAAATATAGCCGTTGCCCCCACCCAAAGTCTTTTAGGTTTAATTATATCAAATAATAGAGTGATTTTTGCAATAATTTTGCACAACCATTGGCGATTTTGCACGAGTGCCCCAAAAGAGGTATAATGCTTTGTAAAATATATCCAGGTGCCCTCCATTCAACGCGTTTTCTAACTTTGATTATACCAAATAATAAAGCTTTTTTTTAAATTTTGATTATGCCAAAGGATAGCTAAATTTTTGCACAACCGCATTGTTGATATCCAAAACCCCTCCAATGTTTTAACTTGATTATACTAAGTATTTGATTTTGTATTAATTATTGGCGATTTTTTTCACAAGTGCCCCAAAAGAAGCGACGCTTTAAATATAACCGTAGCCCCTGTATTCAACGTTTTCTAACTTTGATTATACTAGTCATTTCTTTAAACTTTAATTATGCCAAAGGATAACTGAATTTTGCACAACAATAATTATAAGCATTATATCTCTTTGGGCCACTTGTGCAAAATTGCCAATGGTTGCGCAAAAGTGTGCAAAAATCAATCTATCATTTGATATAATCAAAGCTAAAACTTTGGGTGGGGGGCCACGGATATTTTATAAGCATTATACCTCTTTGCGGCACTTGTGCAAAATCGCCAATGGTTGTGCAAAACTGTGCAAAAATCAAACTATCGATTGACATAGAAAAAAGTCTAAAAAAATAAGTGGGGGGGGCTAGCATTAAGTTGGCCTCCCCCACAATTACATAGTCACAGTTTCTCTTGCGCAAATGTGCAAAAATTAAAACTGCCTGTGCAAAATTGTGCAAAATGTGTGCAAAATTCACACGTAGAAAAAAATTGAAATTTGTTAGTGGGGGGGCCAACTTGATCAACCCTGGCTTTAGGCAGTACCCAAGTCAAAAGTTTGGTATAGATATATGGAGGACACCTTCGCAATATGGAGTCATGGACAAAATAAACTGCAAGAATTTCTGACACATTAACAGCACCCATGAAAATATACACAACAAGCTAGCGTTCCTTGATGACCCCATTAAAAATTACATGGAATTTCCTATATCCCACCCGACGATGCACGATTTGCTTAAATTTTTGAGACAAATAAAATATCGAAAAAACAATATTAATAACTTTTTTTTCGCCCCTTCAGCTCCCGGACTATTATGGTGTAAAGTTTAAAAATTCTATATTGTTAGGTCTTTAAAATTAAATTATAGCATGTGCCTGTCGTGTAGTGCTGTGGATTCGATCATAATAGTTATTTTTCCCGGTAATAAATGTTATTTATAAAGTATAAGGGACATTTTAGTTTAAATAGTTCTGCGAACGCGATTGCTCTGCGTGCCGCAGTGCAATTGATTTGGTGGTAATTATTGTTTTTGTATTTACATATTATGTTTACAGGGTGTTGTAATGTTTAGTGTAAACAGTAATCTAGAATTAGACTGGTGTTCATTTATAGGTTATTTTATTTACCACTGGCATCGCAGTTGTAAATCCCCATGATCCTATGAAAAGGTCATTTTGTAATTAATGTTAACAGACATCTGATTTGGAGCCATGACTTTCTTGGAATAACTCTGTAGATTCCCAAGTAACACAAGATGGTCCTTTTTTATATCATTTTCTTTCTTTATAAAGTTTATAAAGGCGTCCAAAGGCCTTTGCATTATATTTATAAAAGTGTTATTTACACTAAATAGTTTTTAAGCAATATGTCTTTAATATAGTTGTAAAACTTTCTTAAAGCTAATTAATATATCTTTATATATACTACTTGCTTTAACAAGACTTTATAAAAGTGACAACCACAGCTGTTAGAGAGTTTTCAGCGTTTTATCTGCATAATTGCTTTATAAGCTACCATATAAAACACAAATAAAACCTCAATTGTGCCATTAATTTAAACCTTTTTATAAAACCCTTATGGAGTAATTTGCGTATGTTTATCCCAATGCTTTATATGTATTTCTACTCATAACTTTCTAAGCAAACATTAGCAAACTTTATTACTGGAATATTGTAGTTATTTAAAAGGTTTTTTTTAAGTAGTCAGCAACGAAATAAAATTTCTATAAAGCAGGCATACCCAGCGGTAAGTCATTCGGCTATTTTGACAATGACGAGAAACGGGAAAACTAGCTATTAGAATTAGAAAATTAAATCTTAAACGATGACGTGCTTTTTTAAGAAGTCGGTACACCTATTTGAAACTAAAAAAAATATATATATTTTTATTAAAGAGATACGAAAATGAGCCAGGATGTTTCAGGTTAGCTATATCTTCTAAAGCACTTAGTAGCTATATTAAATAATAGGCTACCAAACATTTTACCGGCAGATCCGCGGATACCGCTTAGCACTCCACGCAAAGCATTCGTTGCCGGTCTTTTTGAAGTTTACACGTCAGCCGTATCGGCGATGAGATTGCAGTTCGCACAGGCTATTTTGATAAGAAAATGTGTATAATGAATGTTTTAAGACAATTAAGCCGAAACGACAAAAACATTATATCTACAGAAATAGTTAAAATTATTAGATAAGGAGGTAATGCATGCAATAAATCTTAAAATAAATAAAGGTACATCAAAACGTACAAATAGCCAACACCAAACAATAACGCAATAATGTGTTGTAGCAATCTTCCTTATAGAGCAAAAGAGATAAGTAACAACGCGATTAGCGCCCTCTGTACATTATTCGAAGTTCTAGATCGTTTAATTGAATATTTCGCAACCATTGCCATTCTGACCAGTTTGCACGTCGCCATTTAATTTTTCTTAGATGTTAGGGCCGCCATTATTGCATAAAAGCAATTAAATTGGTGTATTATTCCTTTCATCTCTAACTAGTTTGTGTTTTAATAATTTTTTTCGGGATTAAAGTATGGAAATTTAACATCTAGTAACATTTTAAAGGTTAAAAATAAAAACGACATAAATAATAAATGTTTGATATAATTTTTTTCAATCCACTTTAATTATTTTCAAGGCGCTTTGATAAATAGAGCTAAACCATATATTTTTTATCAGAAAAAAATCCATCGCAAGTGAATTTCACATTCTGCATATGCGAAACTTTCCCTAAATGAGTTATTTATTTTAGGTGTAATATATATGATATCGTAGATCAGTCTGCTTTTATTTCCAGTCGTGTTCAATCATATAAAAAATAATCGGCAAGGGCGACAACCATAAAATACCTTTTAAAACAATTTTTTTCCAAGTTTACTTATGCAACTGAAATAAAGTATTTATTCAGCAAATTGCTGTCAACTTGCTACCGACTAGTGAAAAATGCGCATGCCTGACAAGCTGTTTAATCGAATATGTAGCTATCTAGTGACATTGCTAGAGTGTCTATAAAGTACTCATATATCCGTTTTATTACTGATAAATTTTGTACCATAATAAACCTTATTTATAATGGCAAATTATAACGCTTTAATAAATTAGCTGTATAAAGTGCGCCTATTTTGGGTATATAAATATCATGTTATTAGGTTTGGAGAACATTGTAGAACAAATAATAAACATTGGGCTGGATAATTTAGTGATGTAGCGGTTCTCTCAGCTTTTAAAAAGCAAGTTGTGTTACTTGGGTTACTAAAATCAAAAATCCAACCAATTTTTTTAGGTAATTTTTTTAATAAAACAAAAAGTACTGGCTATATCACTTTACTTATAAAAATCGTTTGTAGAGAATTCAAAAACCTATGAAATGGTTTTTGAAAAATCCCGTCCCACCATTTTTCACCGACAAAAGCCGGAAAAACGCTTAAAATAGACCTTTTTTTTAAAAATCGTATCTCCGTTTATTATTTTTCAATATTAAGGGCTGATTTTTTGGGAAATGATAGTCAATAACACATACTTTGAGCTGCCGAAAGATGAAAATTTCGTAGCTTTAATACTATTTAATCGCCCTATAAACAAATTAGGCCCTTATTTTGCAAGTGCCTTGATTATTAGACAAATGCATAGTCCGATTTGAATTTTTAAAACGGCTTTTTAAAGTTGGGAATAAAAGCTACAAATTGTTTATCTCACATTTTCATAAAAGTTTGGAAAACATTGTAGAAATGCTTGTAAACCTAGCGCGTCGAGCGAAAATTCGCGACGAGACCAAGGAAGTTTTTCTTTCTTTCTTTCTTGACTTGTTTGGGGTTAAAACAACCCCATTGGCCTGTAATTTAATACGTTCCGCCAGGCCCCCTTCCAGACTCTGCTTTCCGGGGCTTTGTAGTGGAATAACTGGATGCGGGCTCTCGAAGCCCCAGAAATTCCTCAAAAATTTTAGAAAATCAAAAGTTTTTTCAAATGTCAGACGTCATGAAAGGCACAAATAATGTTGTTCCGACCAGGAAGCTGCTACTGGTTTCACGCATAACCGGTTTCGTCAGTACTGCTCTTCCCCGCTGGAGCGCGCAACCATCTTCCGCCATTAGGAAAATACCTCGTGCGTGGGGCCCTCAGAAAGGAACAGGTATAGGAATCTTCGTTCACAGCGCTTGGCCCCAGAAGAAGGACTCCATCGTTTGGTCTGAGTTTCCCTGATCCCCGATGGCAAAAGTGCTGCTGATACAGCGCCTTTAGCCGCCTTCCCGGAAAAAACTGCTATGTAGTTTTACTCTGAGCACTTCACTGATCGAAGGTCAAAAAGGAACTACCATGAAGTTTAAAGGTGTATGGAAGCCCAATACTGTAGAACAAAATTGTCCAGGCGTGCAACGCAACGGGAATCGGGAGATTGGCCCCGCGGAGTTTTGCGCAATGAATAGTAGGTCAGAGCCGGACTTCCATAATTCTTTGTTACTATCTATAAAGTTGACATCATCAAATGTCAAATTCAAGCATTCACTGTTTTTTTTTTATTTTTTGTACAAAATCGTTGGTTATTAAACGATACTACCATAGAATATTTAAAATTATTGTGTAATATTGGATTTTATATTATCTGATATAATATGAAAAGAATAGACTTTGCAGCATTCTATTTAAATGGTCGATATTTTTGGGAGTTTCGTATTTTTACCAAAAATCTTTGTAAATAAATAAAAACACGACTTTTTAAAAATAAATTTCAAACATTGTATGATATTTCTGTGTACTTATCACCAATTTTGTGATAAAAAGAAGGGAAAAGATAGTGTAAATGAGTTTAATCTAACCCAAGATTGTGGTTGTACATTAAAAAGTGAAAACCTTTATAACTGCTTTTTAGGCATATACTTTTACTAATAAGAAACATTCATGAGACAGAATAACAGTGGTTAAAAATGTTTAGTAACCTTGGTACCTAGATATCCATTGTAACAGTAACTGCTAAATATTATGTGTCTACAGTATGTCGAGCTGGGTGCTGATAATGTAAAATTGTACTTTCTCGATTCAATTAGAGGGACCTGTATATAGTAACATTTGCCTGGTCTCCCAGTAATTAATAATTTTGATCCTTCAAAGAGTGTACTAAATTATTAAATGAAATAAAAAAATTCTAAATGTAAACCTTATTTCTTTTTAATAATCCACAGAAATACACAACATTGTGGAAATCATCAAAAATAGTTAAGATTGCCTTACTTTTCTCACTTCGCTATTTCAGAAATTTTCCTTTTTTATAATTCATAATTGATATTATTATTTATTCGGTGATCGAACGTTACGTCTCATAAGAAGCACCTAATTCTAAATATAAGAAATACTTACCTAAAGTAAAAATGCCGGGTATGTTACCCTTAGACTTGCAAGATAAAACCATACAACCTCTAGTCATTTTGTTACGATATTATAAGTAACAACAATAAACACAAAATTATAGTCACACTTTAATAACACTAATCACTAAAATAAGGTTTATATCAATCCAAAAAACTTTCTGCAACTACAAATATAATCACACAAAGCAAAACAATCGAAACTAATACGGCTCTCCTAGTATAATGTGTTACCTAACTACATACCTGGATTTGTATCAGTGTGTAAGTAGGCAACATTAAATTATTTCCTGTGGAATTTTGTTATTGCGCAAAAATCATGGGGCCAAATTCTGACAGTTATTTTCATACAGGGCTGGACATTTTTTGATCGAATGGGCCATAGCATTGGGCTTCCATACACCTTTAAACTTCCTTGGACGACGTACTGGAGTTTTACCGTGAAGAGGGCACCCAGCAGCGAAGGATTGAGAAAACGAGAGATGCAGCGGGCTGCGTATCGCAAATTCTCGCTCGACGCTGAGTTCACAAGCATTTTACGAATCTTCTTCAAACTTATATGAAAACGTGAAATTTACAATTTGTAGCTTTCTTTAATCTCAACTGAAATCCATTTTAAAATTCAAATCGGACTATTTGCCTAATATTCACATACTTTCAAGATAAGGGCCTAATTTGCTTTATAGAAAAGGATTGAATAAAAACTATTAATGCAATAATTTTCGTCTTTTGGCAGCTCAAAGTATATATTGTTGACTATCATTTCCCAAAAATCAGCCCTTTTTTATTAAAAAATTTCCGGAGATACACAAATTTTTGAAAAAAAAGGTTTGGGGTTTTTTAAACGTTTTTGGGGGGTTTTTTCGGAAAAAATTTGGGCGTATCGGGTTTTCTCAAAAAACCCTTTTGTAGGTTTTTGAATTTTTACAAACGGTCTTTTAGGTAAAGTAATATAGCTAGTACTTTTGTTATATTAAAAAAAAAGAAACACAGGCTCTTTTTTAATAATTATTGTTTAAAAAATTGCCGTCTTTCTGATATTAAGAGAAGAAAGGATACGCTTAATCTGTTTGACTTTTAAATTAATATCGGAAATTTTATGAGGGACAGAGGCAACTGTTGAAGGATAAAGATTAACGCGAGAATTATGCTTTGCTTTACACCTTTTCAATTTCTTGACAATATCTTTTTTATGCAATGTGACCAATAACTACCGATCAGCCTTTATTTTTGATGGATGACAGTTAAGTTAACCTGTCGGGAAAAGTTTTATGTGAATGTATTTGTTTCTTATTCGTTTTTAAGTGTTTATTTTTTTAATATAAAACATCCACCACAAACATATGTTTACACAAAACAAAATTTTGCAAACGGCTAACCTTAGAATTAGTCATATTGGTAACCTAGGAAAAAAAAGGAAAACATGATTGAAATTTCCACGAACTTTGCCATTAAATTAAAGCAAAATTCAAATTTTTAAAGGTTTTGGCCTATCCATAAAACTTTAGAAGAAAATGTTGCTGGTAAAGTTAAATATAAAAATCCTTGAGTTTTAACGCACTTATAATAATCATTGTATTTGGTAACATTATTAAACACAATACAAATTCTTAACAAACTGCATTTTTATACATTTTTTAATGGATGTTTATGTCAAACCAATAAATTGCGACAATAACAATAATAATAATAACGATTGCGTCATTTGTATGCACTTTAGAAGCCTGTTTACGATTGGGTTTTGAAACGTATTCACCTGCGCGTCCGGCCGGCAATTATTGCTTGCCATTAAAAATTTTTTTTTGGTGTGCATTTTTTTACAGTTACAGTGAGGTAACCGTTAAGGCCAGTGGCGGATCTAGGATTTTCAAAATTGTTTATCTATAACACATGGGAGTCGGATGTCTTATAGATAGGACACACACCGAATATACCGGATGGTGCGTCGCGAATCTTGAATTATTATTATTATTTAATTTTGAAATATGTAGTTGTAAAAATTACTAAATTTTTGGTTCAGGTAAAACCAAACAGACACCAGCCACCAGCAAACAATTTGTTATAAAGCTTTGTCAAATTTGACGTATAGCCGAATACAAGGAAATAGCGTTTTGTAGCTGGTTTAGATTCTCAAATTTTACACTTTTATAAATGACACTTTTAAGTGACCCCACAGAAAGAAGTCATTCGTTGAAAGATCAGGTGACTTGGCTGGCCAAAGTATCCGGTACCGTGGACCAATAATATTGCCGTTAAAAGCATTTTCCAGGTATTCTCTAATCATAGGGGCATTATGGGCGGGACAACCATCCATTTGGTACCACATCATTTGATCTTTCCGAACAACTTCTTCCAAGGCGGGTCCAATTTGATTTTGAAATAAGTCCAAATAGGTTTCTGCTGACAGGTTATAGTCCATAAAAAAGGGTCCAATGATATGGTGTCCGACAATTCCCACGAATACATTTGTTTTTTGGGGATATTGTGTCCGAATATGAACAAAGCGATGTTCATTTTCTTGGCTCCAATACCTCCAATTCTGAACATTTGGTTCATTGTTGAGGGTGAATGAACATTCATCGGTGAAACAAATATTTCTTAAAAAATTCCTATCGTTATTTGCTCTTTTCATCATTTCAAAACAAAATGCCATTCTTCGCTCTTCATCTCCTTCCTGCAGCTCCTGATGTTTTTTGAATTTATACGAATAATATTTGTGTTTTTCAAAGTGCGCAATACCGTTGAATGATGTTTATTTACCTCTTGCCCAAGAACCCTTATAACCAAATTTTTTTTTCCTCCACACTAAATAGAATATTAAGATCTCTGTTCTCTCTTTCTTTGGCTCTATTTTCATATCCCGAGTTAAACATTTACAATTATTTATTACGTACCTTTGGACTCGAACTTATTTACAATAAGTTTAATAGTTGAAATGGGGGAAAAAATTTGGGGATACTTTTTGTCGATTGAATAATTTATATATTTTTTTTCAAATACCGACTGTCACTGATGTATTGACCTCACTTTTCCTTATGTCTGGGACAATATTCATTTTTCTGGTGTCTGTTTGGTTTTACCTGAACCGAAAATTTGGTAATTTTGAATTCATTTAATTGAATAATTCAAGATTCGCTTATTAAATTTTTTGAAACTTGGCACGAGGCTTGTCAGATTGGTCGCTTCAAAAAGTTATTTAAAATTTTTTTTGTGTAAAATGTACAGGGGAAAAAATCAAAGAGTTACATTCTCGCTGTGGGCATCAGGATAAATTGCTATTTTATTAATAATTTATAACATTTTCTCAGTCTTGATATATTAAAATAATTAAATTAAGTATCTAAGTTGAAAATTTGTTTTTAAATTGTTCTGTTGTAATTTATTTATTTGATTAATTTTTCAATTATATATAATCATAATGTAACTCGGTACTGAAGCTGATGAAAAGAAATTCATAGCCGATTTTGCCAGGTAGCTCCTTGAGCGCCCATCTCCCCACCGCCAAAATTTCGGCCCTGATTTTAGATGCCTCTAATTTAAAACCCATCCGATATTTTTTGCAAATTTTTGGGTTTTAAATTAATTTATTTAAACACGTTCTAAAAAAAAATTTTTTTTACCAAAGCCCTTAAACCAATAGATTGGTTTATATTTGGATGGGTTCCATTCTTATTTTAAGAAATATAAAAAAAAATTTTTAAAATTTCTTAAGCCCGACTGGTAAGGCTGCCGTTTGGGAACATTAATTAGTTTACTGAAATTAGTAGTCCATGGAAAAAATACGATGTTTAGTTAGTAATCATGAAGAGCTAATATCAGTATCTGCTGGGTTTTTTTAAAAACGCGAGTGTTACAAATGCGTTTCTGCGTTTCTTAGAGAGAAATAGTTTCTTGAAGACATAAAGTGATCATATTTCATCTACGCAAACTTAATAATGTTTTTTATTAACACTTCACTTGGGTAAGTGAAAATGAAACTGGCATGTATGGTTCTGATTGGATACTACATATCGAGAAATTAATAATAAAGCTGTGTCTTTTAAAAATTACTCTAATATAAATTTTCTTAAAAACTCAGATTCATACTTCAAACCAGGCGGCATTTAAGGGATATTAAAATAAATAAATAAATAAATAACTAGTCTTTATTGGCAAAAAAATACATTTGCCCAAAGATTAGCCCATTAAATTTAAAAAAAAAAACAAGGAAAAAATACATATTTATATAACCGGAAAACATCAGTTGTCATTAGTGAGATATTCGTGTATTTTTTTCCGTAGAATTCAATAATCTGATCAGAAATACATTTGAAACAAAAATAAATGATTTACAGCACGAGTGAGGTATTTTTTAATTGGAATACCCCGTATATTTTTATATCAATAGAGGGGAATTCGGTGATTTTAGGGTTGCTTTGTCTTGTTGCTAAATTATTTTGCGATACGTTTCGAGAGGCAATTCTTCTAAAATGTCCTCAATATCGATTTCAAGAAGATTGAGATATCTTTCTCCAGTTAAGGATCCCTCAAAGAATATTGGCCCGACAATTCTCTTGTTCAGCACACCACACATGAAGAATAGACCTCCCTTGGTATTTAATCTCTTGAAATTTCCTGGGATTTTGTCTTGCCCAGCTGTGCGTATTGCGTCGGTTAAACATTACCGATGTAGTGAACGTATCTTCATCAAGGAAGTTTAAAGGTGTATGGAAGCCCAATATTTGTAGAACAAAATTGTCCAGGCGTGCAGGGCAGCGGGAATAGGGGGTTGGCCCCGCGGAATTTGCGCAATGAATAGTAGGTCAGGGCCGGATTTCCATAATTTTTATTACTATCTATAAAATTGACATCATCAAATGTCAAATTCCAACATTCACTGTTTTTTTATTTTTTTGCACAAAATTGTTGGTTATTAAAGGATATTACTATAGAATATTTAAAATTATTGTGTAATATTAGATTTTATATCATCTGATATAATATGGAAAGAATTGATGGCGCCACTTAACTGCCTTCTATTTAAATGGTCGATATTTTTGGAAGTTTTGTATTTTTACCAAAAATCTTTGTAATTTAATAAAAACACGATTTTTTAAAATAAATTTCAAACATTGTATGATAGTATTATGTACTTATCACCAATTTTGTGATAAAAGAAGGGCAATATAGTGTAAATGAGTTTAATCCAATCCTAAGATTCTGGTTTTACATTAAAAAGTGAAAATCTTTATAATTGCTTTTAGGCATATACTTTTCACTAATAACAAACTTCATGAGACAGAATAACAGTGGTTAAAAATGTTTAGTAACCTTTGGTACCTGAGTATCCATTATAACAGTATCCGTTAAATATTATGTGTGTACAGTATATCGAGCTTAAAAGTTGATAATGCAAGATTAGAAACCAAAATCTAATTTATTTTTAAACAAATGGTATTGTCTCGAAAGTTGCCTCCTCGATTTTGATCAAATTTGGTATACAGGGTTTTTTGGGGCGCTGATTACAAATCTGAAAAAATATTTTCGGCAACGTTTCGTTTCGAGATCTTCATCATCAAAGTTGAAAATTAAACTAACCTCATTTCATATATTCTCCTTCTTTTATACACAATTCTTGATTTTTACACTAAAGTGGCACTGATATTTTATAAACACCTTTTTAAAACCTTGTATTTTTATTTATTTTACATCTTTTTTCCATTAAATTGCTAACTTTTCAGTTCAAAGGCAGCAGCCATATTTGCTTAAAAATAAAAGTGTAAAAAAGGTGTAAAATAAACATAAAAAAGTTTTTAAAAGGTGTTTGTGAAATATTGTGTGCCAATTTAGGTAAAAATCAAATTTTAATGCAAAAAAGAAGGAGGAATAGTGTAAATAAGGTTAGTTTGATTTTCGATTTTGATGATGAATATCTCGAAAACGAAGCATTGCCGATTTTTTTTTTTAGATTTGTAATCAGCGCCCCAAAAAATCGTACCAAAATAAAAAATTGTACTTCCTTTCATTCAATTAGAGGGACCTGTATATATTAAAATTTGCCTGGTCTGCCCAGTAATCAATAATTTTGATCCTTTAAAAGAAGTGTACGAAATTATTAAATGAAATAAAAGTACCTAAATGTAAACCTTATTTATTTTTAATAATCCACAGAAATACATAAACATTGTGAAAATATTCTAAAAGATAGTTAATATTGCCTTACTTTTCTCACTAATATTTCCTATGAAATTTTCATTTTCTATTATTCATAATTGATATATTATTATTTATTCGGTGACCTAACGTCACGTCTTATAAGAAGCACCTAATTTAAATATAAAAAATATTTACCTAAAGTTAAAAGACGGGTATGTTACCCTTGGATTTGCAAGACGAAACCATACAACCTCTAGTTATTTTGTTACGATATTATAAGTAACAAACAATAAACACAAAATTATAGTCACAATTTAATAAACACTAATCACTAAAATAAGAAGGTTTTGATAAATCCAAAAACGGTATCCGGCTCTCATAAAATTATAATGTGTTGACTAACTCACACTGATTTATCAGTGTGTAAGTAGGCAACACATTAAATTATTTCGTGGAATTTTATTATTGCGCAGAATCGGCGGGGCCAACTCTGACAGTTATTTTTATACTGGGCTGGACATTTTTTGATTGAATGGGCCATAGCATTGGGCTTCCATACACCTTTAAACTTCCTTGAGCTTCATTCCAAAAGATTCTTTGAAAAGGGTTAGGATCGTTATCTTGTTCATGGATTAAAATTTGGGAAACAAATTGAATTTGTTTCCCAAATTTTAATCAATGAACGGATAACGATCCTACCCTGTTTCAAACGATTTTTTCTTTATTGTAATTTTGGTTTGAAATATATATATCATATCATTTTTAGCATTAAATATAATTTGAAGCCGTTCTTCTGATGAAAATCTCATTATAAAACTACTCCAAAAAGTAATAAACATATTTTTAAAATTTGACTTTGACAAATAAGCACCTGTGACCCGTGGCGGCAAGGTTTTTCCAGAAACTATCCTTACAGTATCATGCAGTTTTTAGACAATTGCAGCACAACCGCAGGAAATAAACCCAGCAACTCCCTATATTACCGAATTTCTTGTAAAAACCTATATCTATTGATATAAAAATAAATTACTCCATTTAAAAAATACGTCACTCGTGTTAACTCTTTGGTTTTGTTTCAAATGTTTTTCTGATTAGATTATTGAATTCTGCGGAAAAAAATACACGAAATGGCTATATTCGTTTTTAAAAAAGTACAGAGAAGTTCAAAAATAAAACTTTATACCTGTATATATGTGTAGTTACGCTTGAAAAGAGCCTTTGAATGCTAAGGAATAGTAATAAGGGTAAGGTTCTACGTACAGAGCAAGGGGTACCAAAAAAAGGCTCGATTACCCCAATTGTTTTCCTTATTGAATCGAAAAAATGATTAGTAAAAACTGACAATTTAAAAAAGTTAAAGAAAATTTGGACAGAACTTGCTCTATTTGACTTTTGGAAAAACAAGTGTGTTATGAGATTATTTCAAAAATTAAAAAAAAAATCTTTTTTCCCTATACAAGGGTGATACAGAAATTGACGTGGTCCTAATACGTTATTTTAATTGAACCCCCTATTTTTATTTGAGATTTAAAATTTCCTTAAAATTTAAACATATTTTATAGGGATACCCTATATTTTAACTTTATGGTAACCATTAACTAAAACTATAAACCTTTTTTACTCTCATGCTAAGATATAGCTATGTTTATTCATTTTATCAATTGGTTATGAAGTTTGACATATCCGTCAACAAATTTCTTTCACACTGGAAATTAGTTTTAATTATAATAATTAAGGCTCAAATGAAAATAGGCGTGTATTGAACTAATTTAGTTAGTTACTAAATTTGAAATAAATGTATTTATTTTACAAAATATGCCAAATTTCATGGCTAATTGATGAAATCAACAAACGTAGCGATATCGCGTGATAATGATAAAACTTACGATTTTTGCATTTTGTGATGTAACCCATTAAAATCAGGCATAGGGTATGCTACATCAAAATAGTTTAGAATTTCAAGGGGAATACAAATATCAACTGAACAATATAGGGACTCATTTGAAATAAGATAGTAGGACCACGTCCAGACTTTCCAAAACAGCCTGTAGAAGTATAAGTTTAAAAAAGATATATTTTGAAACATTAAACTTTTTTACTGAACTCATTTTTTTCCAAACGTTAAATAAAAAAGTTAATGGTTGGTTACATTTATAACCGGGCACCCTGTACGTGTTTCCATGGACAAATAGTTTTCGGAACATAATAGCATTCATTACCAAACTTAATAATGTTTTTATTAACACTCCACTTGGATAAGTGGCAATAACACTGACATGTATGGTATCCGATTCAATACAAATCAAATAATAACAAAATGTATGCGACGCCATGCCTGGTCGTGGGTGTTGAATAAATATTTGTATACGGCTTGAATGGCTGATTTTGTCGCAAAAAACTATCAACCCATTTGGGAATTAGTTGCCATAAGCGTACAAGACATTTGAAAATAGATCTTATTAATAATACTTATCCTAAAGAACCTTCAGTTTTTAAAATTGCATAAAGGGTTAAATTAAAAAGAAATAATAGCCTTGTTTACACGGGGTGGGCTGATTTTTAGTTCAAGGCCTAAATGACGTCACGCGTACTTTTTTCTGGTGTAAACACGGTTTTTCCCCGAAAAAAGACCGAAAGATCCGCGTAAATAAACGTCCGGGGCCACAAAGAGGAGTCGGCAATCTCAGAAACTACTAATGGATAACTTGGGAAAAAAATTTTTTTTGATAAAAAGGGCCAAGAGAAATTGCGGAAATTATTTTTAAGTCGGGGATGGCCGCAGGGGGCGAAGGGAACAACAAAATTTTAAAAATATACATTTCTCAAAAAAATATCAAATAAAGGTTTTCAATAAGTAGTACTATTTTATTTTTAATGTTTTTAAAAAAAGAAGCTTCAAGGTAATTTTTTTTCGGGTTTTAAAAAAGGGGGGGAAGGTTGTTTAATTTAGAAAAATCAATAACTCCCTTTTTAAACCGAATTTATAAACTTTGGGCTGTTTAGGTCATTTTTCTTATTTTAGGGGTATAAAATATTTACATATCCAAAACGCGTAGGGGGTCAAATAAAAAAACTTATTTTAAAATTTTTTTTAAAATTTTAAATAAAAGATATATACACTTTTACATATTTGATTAAAAAAAAAATCCCAAAAAAACGGAAAAAACCGAATTTAATATCTCTTTTAAAACCCAAATATATTAGCAAAAAAAAAATGACATAGAGACGAACCATTTAACGACAAATTTTTTTAATACCGTTTTTTTTTTAAAAATTAAAATTTAAAAATTTTTACCTAATAATACTGATTTTTTTACTAATTTTAATATTTAACGATTTTGGGAAAATTCCCAACCAAAAACGTAATAATCCATTGAGCGGGTCTATCAAGTTGTTTTGAAAACAAAAAGCTAAATGTCAAAAAACCAAAAATTTTTTTATTTCAAAATATTATTTTTAGGTTGGCTATTGGTTCTTTAAAAATATTATTTTTGGGTTTTGGCCATTTGTTTTTTAAAAATGCCTTTGGTTTGAGGAATACGCCGAAAAAAGGGATGACTTTTTCCCCGCTTCTTAAGGGGCGAAGAACACTTCCGTTAGAAAGCGATTTTAAAAAAGTAACATTTCTCCCCGCCATACCGCCCTCCCAAGGGTATTCAAAACAACAGCCTATATTTATTTTTAGACATCAAAATAAATAGCAATAATATCAACGCTTCTTCAAGTAAAGCATCTTTTTAAAAAAAATAGCCAAAACTAAAAAAAATTTTTTAAAAAAAATTTTGGGGTTTTAATTTTAATCCCTTTTTTTTTTTAAAGCGTAAAAACCCATGGGTTTTTGGGTTTTAAAGGGATAATTATCAAGTTGTAATATCGAAATGGGTTTTAAAATTTGAAAAATTACGAGTAATATTTGATTTTGAAAAAAGTATAAATTTAATTTTTTTCCCAAAAAAAACGGCCTTTGAAAAAATGGCCTTAAATGCGTTTCGCCTACGTTATTTTTAATTTTTTGGGATATTGGTTTTTAAAAATTATTAGGTTTTCCCCGTTTTTTTAGGATTTTTTTTTTATTTAAATATGTGGGATTATCAGATATTTTAAATTTTTTAAAAAAATTCGAAAATAGGGTTTTATTGACGCCCTCAGCGGGGTTTTTGGGAAGATTGAAGCTAGTTTAACACCCAAAATAATTAAAAATCCTTTTAAACGAGACTAAGTTCACTAAATTCGGTTTAAAACAATGAAATTTGCATTTTCTAAATTAAAAATTAGTAGTATATCATTAGCTTTAGAACTATCACATGCGTTTGAAAACAATTGGATAAATTTATTTTCCATAAAAAAAAGCAAAATTCTTTAAGGCGTTTATTCAGAACGGCGTTAGAGACTTAAATAAAGTAAATTTTTGAGAGATGGATTTTTATAATTATTTTTTAATAAAAGGTAATTTTAACTAAAAAAAATTAAAAATTTAAAAAAGTAGGTGGCGTATGGCCCCTCTAGTAAAAAAAAGGGGACGAATTTAAAATTTT
>JAHBCN010013786.1:0-23696 GCA_019359885.1 Listronotus oregonensis
TTTTTATTTCCAGAAGGTTTTAAAAAATTAACAGTATATCCGGCGATTTAAAAGACAAAATTAAAAAATGGACTAAAAATTTTGCTTTTTTTATCCCCCTGTATAAACTATCAGGGTCCCATTAAATAATTCTAGGGTTGATTCTACATGTTAAATTATGAAGAAAAGTTAAATTACACATAGGCCCTAAATTATTTATTTGCAAGAAAAATTAAAAGTATAAGTTTTAATTTTTTTCTCGAAAAAAAGTAAAATTCAAAAAAAATCTTTGAGACAAAAAGATGAAATTTTAGGTTGTTTTATCAAAATAATCACAGCTTTTTTAAAAAATCCCCAAGGTGATTATTTTTTTTGGGCAATTAAATTTAGTTTCTTTTTAAGTTTAACACTCTCTTTTGAAAATAAAAATTTGCGGACCTATGTTTATATGAACTTTTCATAATTTAACATGGGAATCCCCCCTTTATTCAACGGTATTTCCGGCCCCAAGTATAATTTTTTTCATATCTTGCAAAATATGGTGTGTTTACTTTTACGCAAAACAACATTTTTGCTTTTTTCCTACCCTATAAAAAAAAATAAATTTTCTCATGGTGAATCGTATTTTTTAAATTATTAGTACAAAACACCACTTATTTTAAAATTTCTTTTCACTTAAAAAAAAATTCAAAACAATTCTAAAATAGTGCTATGTATCAAGTTTACAATCACCAAATAAATTGGCAACAATGCATATACTTTTTGCTAAACATCCGGCAACGCTGAAAAATTCAAAAATTTTAAAAGGGACGAGGTCAACAAGGCGACCGGCAAAAGATAAAAGGATTTTGACAGCGTGTCTCATCTTTATAATACCTAATCTTTGGACAATATATAAAAATAGATATATAGTATACAATGCTGTTTGAGACCGACTCAATATCCTAATTTTAAATAAAATAATATATGGGTTTAAAGGGGTTTGAGAGATAAGAAGTAAACCAAAATAATTTAAATAAAAACTTCTCTATTACGCTGTGACTCCTTGTCATATTTAGGAAAAATCTCATTCCTCATATTTTAAAAACCATTATAACCAAATAATTTAATTACGTAATCCCAAATTTTTTATGTAAAATGGTTTAATTTTATTATTTTTAAAAAGGGTCGTTTTAACCCCCGGGGTTTTTTTACCTCTGTAGGACGGTTTCGAAAATGTTAGAATCAATAAAACGGGGCAAGTGTCAACTTTTCACGGGTTTTATGTCAGTACAAAAATGACGAAGTTAGAACGCGCAAGGATATAAAAAAAAACTTCTGTTTGTCTTTTAAAATATTTGTACTCAAACTCCTTACACACTACATGTTTATTTTATAAATTCAATAATAAATTTGCTAAATTAATCTAATTTAGGCGGTCAATTTACAAAAAATAAATAAATAAACAAAAAAAAAAGATAACAAACACCCCGGATTATGTCATAAATCATTTACTCAAAATTTTAAAAAAGGACCACACCCAATTTTCGTAAATCAGCAGGTTACAGTAGTTATTCAGGGTTAGGCATTCTCAAAATGGTTTCCCATTTAAGTTAAATTGGTTTAATACACAAAGTGAGGATTCTAACCAAGAGATACATAAACACCTGCACTAGTTTCATAACAAAAAAAAAAATATTTATTATTGGATTGTTTGCTATTTACATTTTTTTTAATACAACAACAAATTACCTACTCAGGTTTACATCACGTTCTAAAGTATATTACTTGTATGCAAACGAGTTATATTAATGACCTTTTACTTCTTTTTTGCAAAAAGGTGTATTTATTTATATCGGGTGAGTTAAAAAGTATACCTTTTTTTTTAATTTTCAATTGCCTTGTTTCAAATAACTTCTTTATTTTAATAGAAAATAAGATTTAAAGTAATTGACACATCTTTTACAGTTTTGGCACCTGATCAGTGACGGATGGGCTCCCGGGGGAACCCGGGACGAATTCGGTGACCGCTGGTCATGGGCCGGGCGGGCTTACCTTGGGTTATTCCCAAAAAAGCGGCCCAAGGTTGGTTGCATGACCATCGAAAATATTTTAAAATTTTTCAGGTTTTTTCCCCCTATATCTTAGGACTTAAAAACCCAAATTTTTGTTGATTGATATTTTTTTTATTTTAAAAAACGGTATCAGGGGAAAAAAGGGAATTTTTTCAAATCGATCAAATAAATCCTGTATACCCCGTGTGTACCCCAAAATAAACCTTCTCTGAATATTGCTCCCATGTCTTGGAAATTCGTCTTTACAACTTTTAGCATTCTTGACGTTATCGAAATAAGGCCTTTTGTCTTATTATTGATGCCACTCTTAAAAAGGGCTTCCTTTTTTATGACCCCCAATAGAGCAACAGGTAGTACCACTTTTATGCCTTTTTGATCCTTCTGGAGAGACCTTAAATTTCCCAACATTGTTCTTTTCTTTACCCCTAGAATGTCCAGCCTGTAAAACCTGCTCCCTGAATATGTATTGCCTTTTTTTTTAAACACCCAAATTTTAAAAACCCTTGTCAATAAACTGCCTCTTAGCTTTTAAAAACCCAAGGTCATTAGTACTTAGGTTTTGGGCCCCTTATGGACTGTCACAAAGTCAAGTAAGACAAATATAATTTTTAAATTCATTTTATTACAAATTAAAATTTGAAAAAATTTTTTTTTCTAATTATATAAAAAGTGGGGTCCACTTTTTTTGGCCATAAAAAATCGAAAAATTTACCTTTCGGAATTTTTTTTTATAATATTCTACTCTTCCGATTTATAATGATTTTGCAAGTAAATTTTTAAAAAATTTAAAATTTTGACTTTTGACCAAAATCAGAGGTCATCGATAATATTTTGCAATATTTAATGTTTTCTTTTCTTGATGCGCATCAAAAGGAACAATGTAAAAAAATTTATAACTGAATTTTTTTGATTTTTACAAAAAAAAATCAAAAAATTTTTAAAATTTTATGACAGTAGAAAATTAAAAAAAAAAATAACCAGAAATTTTTTTTTAAAATGTGAATTTTTTGACATAAAATTCTTTAAAAAAAAATTAAAAAATTTATATTTAAAAAAAAATCCAAATTATTCTATTTTTGCGGAAAAGAAAAAAATGGAACATTTAAAAAAATTGCATGACCTTCAAATCTTTAATCAAAAATCAAAAAAATTTATTTTCCCAGTTTTCAAATGAAAAAAAATTTTATTAAATCATTATTTTTTGGGGTTGCAAACAATTTTTTTTTTTATAAATCCGATGACAAATAGAACATTAAAAAATTCCAATATCTTCATTTTTTGATTTTTTATGGTCAATAAACAAAAGACCCACTTTTATAAAATACCGTTTTTTTTTTATTTCTTGACGTTTAGAAGGCGTCTCTGCGAGTTTTTTGACAGATTTTCCTTCATATAATTTACTCAACTTGCAGTCTACATACCTATAGTCTTCGAATCAGACCCTGAAGGTAAAGGACTCCCTCTTATGGGTGTTTTGCTCAAAAATGGCCCTGAATAGCATTAAATAAGGCGCTTTTGGCCCGGTGTAGCGCAGCGAAAATGACCTTGACCGCAATATATAAAGTGAAGTTTTAAAAAAGAGGTTATTGGTTTATAACGGGGTTTGGAACCACCAGCGCCATCTTAATTTATTGCAATTTAAGGGCCATTTTTTAAAAGAAAATGGTGATCCCGGTTTTAAGAATCCCGGGGTTTTTAATGATGACACCATTAAAACTGACACTTTAATGGCAGTTATAGAATTAATTACATTAAAATGTTTCCTGTATCTTGAATTGAAGTTGTCTTTGTTTTAAATCTTCACCACACATTATTTAACTGAAAACGGCTGCAGATAATCATCAGATATAACGCTGTGAATTTAAAATAATGACAATGTAATCAAAACACCAACGCCTAGCTGCTACTGTCAAAACTAAACCTAACATAATTAAAAAAACACGCTTATAGGGGACATCAGTTCAATTAGTACCATCAGTTACATATTTTGAAACAATAAATACCTACCTAATACTTAATAGTGGCTCCATGAAAGAAATTTTGAAGCAAAAAAATTCGATGCTAGGGCTCGGAATTAACGAAATTCCCCAGCGTTTTGGGAATCTGTCCTGCGTAGGAGATTTTGTGTTTGGCTAAGAGAGGCGCACATGCATTTCAGACTTGTATAGTTGATTAGAAAATATCGGCAATGTTATTTTTAAATTTAAAGTCGAAATGGCGTCTAGAGAGTCTTGCCGTGACAATCGGGTTGGTCGAGATGAGCCCCAAAGTCGGTAAATTTTTAAAGCTAAAAAAAAAAAAATGTCAAAACAACATAAAAGGGGGTTTGCATTTTTTCATGGAGCCACCCTTATATCTTGAAACTACTCGTGCTATCTTTATGAAATTTGGGTGATGATAACTACCCCAAATGTGACCTTCCGACATAGTCAAACATGAGATTCGCCATAGGCGTACGTTATTAGAGGAAAAATGTGGGTCAATTTTCAAAATTTTATATAAGCTATTTTTAAATTTACCTAATATGATATTCTTAATAAGCACTTATAAAAACCTTTTTTTTAAAAGTTTTCATGAGGGGAGCGTAATATTTTAGATAAAGGTCCCAAAAAAAATTTTCTTTTTACAAACAATTTTTTTTATCGGGAGTCTTTATAATATCGATAAATATGATTCCTTATTTTTGTTAAAAATAATGATTTCTATAATTTCTTTGAGTTCCGCTTTAAAATTTTTTTTTTTTTTTTACAAAAATTTCTTTATAATTTGAATTTTTTCACTTAAAATCGGTGGGTAGTTGTAGGGCATAGTGGCTACATGAAAGAGGTGTCCATCCATGTTCGTTTTCCATTAACATTTCCCCCACACTCTAATAACAGTTTTAATCCCTTACTCTTGGAAAAATCATCAAAAAAATAAAAAAAATTTGTACAATACTTACTAAAGAATCGTCTTTAAACAAGGAAAAAACTTTAGGGGTAAATACCAATAAAATAAATTTTAACCCAGATATAAAGGACTATTTGAAACCTACATCTTTTTTTGATTTACTGCATCAATACTTTCAATACGCGGAACCCCCCTACATAATACTCTTCGAACAGAAGAGTATTTAAATACTCACTTTAGAAATAGTTGTGGTTTACCAAATCCCCGAATCTAACTCCTACAGTTTTTTTTCTTTGGGGAGTGGTAAAAAAAATAAAACGTACACGACAACAACTTGATCAAAAAAATTCAAATGCCTTTGCAGAAATAAAACCATTACGCATCAAAATTCCCCCAAACTCCATTCGAAAAGATGTCATTGAAAACAACGGAGGGGCTTTCGAACATTTGCCGTTTTTTTTTTCCCAATCTGATTCTTATTTCGTTTGAAACTTATTAATTTACTTTCTTGTGCCAACTTTCTTTTTTACTATTTGTATGTTAAAATATATTGTGTCTACCATTTCTTTTACTATTTGTATTTTAAAATATGTTGTATACTTAAATTTTTTTCGGATATGCAGTTATGTAAAAAGGGGCCAAAAAAAAAAAACGTATTTCTTGGCTGTTAACAATTGACATACCAAAGGTGCGTTCGATTTGTATATTCAATTTGCGCATTTGTTCACACCGAAAAGAACTTTTCGCCCCGAACCCGTTGGAGATGGTTTGACAAATGTTTTTAAAAATGTTTGATTTATATTTTTTTACAAATATATTTCTTTATAATTGAATTTTTTTATAAACTGTAAAAAGGGTTTTATTTTCCATACTTTTTTAAAAAAAAACTGGGAAAATTTTTTTTAAAAATATAAAATCTGATTTATTCATAAAAAGTGCAAAAAATGCTTTCTTAACAATACTTTAAAATGCAAACAGCTCATAATTCTAAATTTATTGGGGTTTTTTGAGCTGAGAAACAAAAAACTCAGAAATTGGCTTGAACCTTAAAATTTGGTGGAAAGGACAGCTGCCCCCGAAAGTAAGTGAAAGGACGATTTTAATTTAAAAAATGGACCAAATGGGACAAAATTTTAAAAGTATCATCAAAAAGGACGGATTTTCCCAAAAGATGTTGTTCAATACAAGCAATAAAAACCAATGGTAACAATAGAAAACTTAAAAAATTTAAATAAATAAATAAAAAATTTTTTAAATAAAATTTACATGTATAAATCAAAGATCGTCAAGGTCAGAAAAGGGTTTCCCCTCTATTACGCTTTTTACATATAATGTAAACAAAATTTTGTTTCTAGGATATTAGCTGTTGTTTCATTCTGTGGTTAAAGTAATAAATTTTAAAAAACATTCTGAAAACCAATATCTTTATAGTGTTTATTTTTTTAAAAGGTAAATATGCTATATTTTGTATAATATTGAATTTTAAAAAGTAAATATATTGTACTTTAAACTTGATAATAAAAAAATCTTTTTTAAAAATAATCAGAAAGTTTCAACCAGAAAAAAAATATTTTTACAAAATTTACATTAAAACCATCTATCTTTTCATTACATACAACACATGTTTAATATTTTTGGAAAGTAATGAAAATTTATTAAAGAAATCAAGAAAAAAAAATTAAGATATTTAAAAAATATTTTTTTTTTGACTTTTTTTTTAAAAAAAAGTCTATACCAATAATTAAAAAACAAAAAAATTTTATCTCTACATGGTTTATTAACATCAGAATTTTTCAAATAAAAAAAAACTGGGTTTAAAAATATTTGATCCCCCTCTATATTTTTTTTTAAATTCAAAAAAACATTAACTTTTAAAATTTTTTGGGCCCAAAAAGGACTGATTTTTTTTTCGAACAACATATGGTTGTAAGATGGTATAGCGAGATCTACTAATAATACATTCGGCCTAGGGACAGCTGCCTGAAAAAAGGGTCATACAATACATGTCCCCCCGGGCATTTCAGAATACATCTTCCCCGGCATATCCATATTTTATCAATTTTATCACCCCCCAAATTTTACACTACCGTGCTCTCGGGGTCCCTTTTAGTTTTAAATGATCGGCTTTTTTTTAAACATCGCCTGTCCTCCCCCCGGCATCAACATTGTAAGTGAGTATATAACATTTCCAAAATTATTTTTAGGATACCTTCTCTACGTCTGACAGTGAGTCGTTCATGTTAACCTTGATACTTTGGACTCAAATGATTGTTTAAAAAATTCAGGGGTTTTGTTAAGAAAAAAAGCTCCCCCCCCAAAACAAAGCCCCAAACAGTTAAGTACATCGGCACCCAGACAGCCCCGCATTATTTCTTAGCAGTACTTTAAGATAAAACAACAAACAATATATTCAAAATATATCAAAATAAAAAAAAACGCCTAATCATTCTACCAATTTTTTTTTAAAAAAATTGTTTTTTCCAAAAATTTAAAAACTATAGATCGTGTTAACCACAATTCTTTAAAAAGTTTTTTTTGAAACGTTTTAAGATGTGGGTTGTTACTATAGTCATATGAAATGACTCTATACTAAGTCATTCCTATAAATCGTTTAAATTTTAAAATTAAATTGGCAAAGTCCTTATTTTAGATTTGTTCTAACTTTAATAAATTTTCATAAAGGCCCCAAGAATGTTATCCTTTCCCTGTCCCATTTAAAAAGTTCGGGGAAAAATTTTTATCTTTATATTATTTAGCTATTGAAATTTTTCTATTTAAAAATTTTTTACGTTCGAAAGAGGAAAGGTAGTAGTTCTAGGGCGACAAAAAAATTTTCCAGTATATACCTCTAAATAATGGGGGGTCTCAAAAATTTGTTTTTGTCATTTTTTGGTTTTTTGGGCCCAAACCCCGCTTTTATTTGGCCCCAGAAGCTAATTTGCCCAAGAAATTAGGTGGACATAGTATAGAAAAGATAAAAAAGATAATCAAGTATAGGAAAATTAAACCCATAATCGACCCCAATAGTTTACTCTTTATATAAAAAAATTTAAATCTTGAATTTGGGATTTTTAAAAATTGGTTATTTAAACTATAAAAAAAAATTAAATACTTAAAAATCTATGTTCTTCCTTAACTTTTAGCATCTTATAGTATGTTTTTTTATTTTTTAAGTGACACAGGTGATTCTTTTAAGCAAAAATTGCTATCATGAAAAAAACTTTGATTAAAAAAAATTAGTTTGATGGTGAAAGGTACAATTAAAAGAATGAAAAAAGCAACACAACGAAATCAGATCATCATATATTAACTCAAAAAAAAAGTTCGATTTTGTTGTAATCAAATTTCTGGGTTTTTTTTTTTTGTATCGGCTAGGTTAATCTGGAAAACATATTTATCGGAGGTTTATCAATATTTATACCAAAAAAAACGAGAATATATCATTTTTGTTCCTCCCCCATAATCAATTGAAGCCGAACTTTTCCCCGGGTCATTATTCTTTATTTTTTTATATATGTCCCTTAATTTTTTTTTGGAAAATGATCTGGAAGAAATCAACACTGGAATTGGTAAAAAAATAAAAATAAACATTTTCAGGAGGGTTATTTAATATAACTAAAATTTTTAATGTTGCCTAAAATTAATTTCCTTTTAAGCCGCATCGCGTAATATCTTTAAGGAAAAAAATTTTTAAAACAATGATAAAAACATAAAAATGATTTTTAACGTTTTAATACGAAAGGTGGAAACGGGTTTTTAAAAAATTTAAATTTCATGGAAATCATTCTTCGGGGGTGCATAAATATTTCCTTAGAAGTTAGAAAAAAATCTAAAATGAGGGGAACAATTATTTTTTTTTTTTTAGACGTTTTTTATAGAATGACTCTATATTTTTGGTTGGGAAAAACATAATTTCTAAATACAATAAAAAATGGAAATTACCAAAATTAAAAAATTTTTTTTTAAAATTTATAAAGGGCAAAGTTAAAAATATAGGCAAAAGTCCCTAATAAAGGTTCTTCTACATAGTATTTAAAAATTTGTGTAATTTTTTTAACTGTTTACTTTTTTAAGTTTCATCAAAAAATATTTAAGTTATATCGGAATAATTGATATTTTTTTCTACATGAATATTGCTGAAAAAAAAACAGAAATACTTAAAAGGGTTCTTCATCCATAAATAACAAGATCTAATTTAAATTTAATTTGCCCCACATAAATGCGAATAGTATCTCCAGCAACCATACATTTTTTTATTTTTTTTATCAATCCTCGAAAAAGATTTTTACAATTTCTTTATTTTCTTTCGTCGGCCGTTTCAATCAAATAAATAGATGTGTAATCACCTTACAATTTTTTGAAAAAAAACAACTGTTTTTATACTGAGGGTTTTAAATTTGAGGTGCTCTCATTTCTTTAAGAAAATAAAAATTTTTATTTAAAAAAAAAACTAAAAGGGATGTAAAATGTGGTTACCAAATATAATATGCTATAGTATAATATTACCAATAAATAACGTTAAAATGTATACAGGGTAATTCAAAACTGTTCTTTAAAATTGAAGAATAACACACTTATATTTGGGAAATATACAATTGTGTTTACTTTAGGGGGGTTTAAACCTGTGTTTTTTGGTAAAAAAACTCCACATAAAAAACCCACGAGGTTGATACCATATGTTCACTATTTCTGTTTTGATATAGACATGCCCATACTGACAAATTTTAACAAAAACAAAACTAAATACTAAAAAACAAACCTCAAACACAAATCTAAATAAAGCAAATAAATAACTTAAAAACAAGAAATAATGTAAAAATTATATATGTAAATTCACTGCTTAAACACTAGACAATTACAAAAAGGGCATCAGCAGTGTGATGCGGTGCTCGTTAAACCCTTTTTTTCTTTATTTTTTTTTGTTCATATCGTCTAAGTTATCAATGACCAATGTATTCTTAAATTTTTAAAGAAAAATTCTTATTACCCCTATATTTTTTTATTATCGTTCATAGGAAAAATACATGCGCATGAAAAATCTAACTTTATGGCATATTTTAAATTACAATGTCATGTCCTATACTAGAAAACATTTTGTGACGTCTCGGCAGGACGCAAGATTTATTAATTTTTTTTTTTCCTTATGATCACAGAATTTTAGAATGAAATATTTTTAAATGTATGCCCTTTCGAAGGGACACACATATTTTTCCCGTTTTTACAACTTTTCTAGCCACCTAGGAAAAACAATTTCCGCTCTTATCTTTTTTTTTAAAAATACGACAGCCCAGTTTTTTAACCATTTGGGGGAAACATGTAAAAACGATACGTCTTTCCTCCCCTTTTCCCAGTTTACCACCCTTAAACAAGGCAACAATTTTATGTTGACTAAATAATTTATACTAGATTCATACTTGGTACGTCTAGCAAAATCAACAAAAAACAGAAGTCACCTAAAAAAAATTTCAATTAAGATTTTTTTTTTTTTTTATTTCTAGAAAATGCCTCACATGCCTTTAAAAAAAAATAAAGCTAAAAAGGTCAAATGTATCTAGAAAAATTTCCCCCCCTTTTTCAAATTTTGATAATGCCCCATTCCCCCTATATACTTTAGTGCCAATAAAGTAAAATCAGCACCCAAATTAACAAAAGTATCTCTATAAAACCTTTCAACTCAAAAAAAATTATTTGACAGAGAGAGGGGTTTCAAATTGGACTCTTCAGTGATTTTTGGGTATGGTTTTTGAGCAAATTTTTCAAGTCTGTGGGGGTTTTTTTTTAAGTTGAGGAATAATTGTAGTTTTTGATAACAATATCGTTACCAAAAACCCCGCGTCTATCTTCAAAACCACTTAGATCTTTTATGATGATCATTGTTTTTTTGTACCTTTAGGCTTTACGTTCAATTTATGAAACTAAAAATTATTGTGAGAATTTTTTTTTTTTCCCTCATTTTGTAAAAACACCGGTAGCCCTTTCCCTAAATTTTGTTACTAGGGCTAAAAAATGTAGATAAAAAAATAAAGTGTTTTGATCGGGTGCCCAAATTATCGATGGCACGCGAGCCATTGGTTGCCATTGCTAACCTAGGTTAACGGGGATCTTAAAAACCCCTTTTATGTTTAAAAATGTAGGTAAAACTTAATAAAATTTTAAATTTTTGGGCCCAACTTTATATCAGTTTTTTTCTAAAATAAAAACAATGGGAATCAAAGAATTAGGAATATTTCTACAAACCTTCTGGGGTGTTGATATTAAAAACCCAGCTGGTAGAAAATGACCTGTTAAATATGTAAATGGTTTCCTAAAAAAAGGGTGTTTGTAGATTAGTTTAAAAGTAATAAAACGCAACTACCTGGTAGCGGTTACCTTTGACCCCTTGATTTGGGCAGATAATGGGATTAGGATTTAACTATTATCACTGCCATAAAGACAATTTGTTTTTTGCTCTATTGCTTTCCCAGAGCCCACTCAAATTTTTAGTAAGGCGGGTAAAAATATAATTATTGGCCCCGACAAAATAATTTAGGCTTTAATTAAAAAACGTAATTCGATACCTGCACGAAACAAATTAATGTTTTTTCATGGACATGGACTTTATTTCTAGGGAATTAAACGTAGAGGAACCAAAAAAATTATCACCAAAAAAATATATCAGGGGGATTTATTTTTGTTTCATATACTCGCGTTTCGTACACCTAAAAAATTTTCCCCCAAATATTCTTATTTCGTACACATAATTAATTATTCCTTTTTAAAAACATCTTTTTTTTAAAACCCCTTTGGGGTGGTTTCTCTCTCTAATGGTTTATAAAATAGGGGAAAATGAATTAAAACTACTTTTATAACTAAATAAAAATATTTATTGCTCACATATAAGATGCGAAATAAAAAAAATATTTCTTTGAATAAAAAAGTAATATTAAAATAATATATGTTTTAATATCTACCAAAAACGAAAAAAGTTTAATGTTCCTTCTTTTGGTGTTTTATCTCTGAAATAAAAATTGGAAAAATAAAAAGCCGTTTTGACAAACCAAAACTAACCATTGTCCGGCCAGAACTGGGGCTTTGGAATTTGTCTAAATTATCCCTAACTTTGATTAAACCCATGGCAAAATTTTGCGGCTTAAATGGGAAAGTTTTTTTCCCTTTAGTCATGTATCACGCCTGAAATAAAATTTGGGGAAAAAAAAAGCTGCTTTAACTAACCATAAACTGACCAGAAAAAAGGGCTTTTAAATTTGTCTAAATTACCCCCTAAAAAAAAAGTAATTAACAAAATTTTAATAACTTTCAATATGGTATTAATTTGGTTGGTTATTTGGGTCGTCACAATGATCGGTGTACGAAACGAAAAGCATAAAATTGATTAAATAATGTATTGTCAAACGGGGAATATTTCGGTTAAATTTTTGAAGTGTACGAAACGCGACTGTATAAAACCAGAAACACCTATAAAAATTAATTCCCCTTTGGGTTAATATGTAAATGGGTTTCCCTAAACTTATTACCTTTGACCCTTTTGTTTACGAAATTAATGGAGTTAGGGTTTAAGTGGGTTGTGTAACTATTATAACCACTATAAAAAATAATTTTTTTGACTTTGGTTTCACAGGCGTCACCCAAATATTTAGTAAGGCAGGTAAAAATATAATTAAGACTATACCAAAAAAATCATTTATACTATTAAATTTAGGACTAAATATTTAAATCTGAGCAACTAATATCATTATTTTTACATAAGAAAGGTCCTCTCAATTCCCCATAAAATTAAAATTTTTCTACATATTTTAATTTTAAAATTACATGGAAAGGAAAGGGTAACATTTAACATTTGGGGCAATAAAAATTTTTTACTTTTTTAAAATTACCAGGCCTTTTTAAATTTAAATACGGGTTTAAATCTTCATTTCACTGTGACTCTAAACTTTTTTTTTGCTTGAATTGTTATTAATTTTAAATATTTTTTTGTCCCCGAATTTTAAAATTAAAATATCTAAAAAAAAGGGTTAAATTAATCAATTAATTTTAGGAAGACTTTATTTTTTTCTTTCACAGCCTACTTTTGGAAGTTATTTTTTGTATAATATTTTGGTTTTATTTTTGGCCAGGAATCTCTTATTAAACGGGGTTTCCCCACTTTTTTTTTTTTAAACACCAAGTATATAAAATATAACAAATATAATAATAAATAACCTTTTTTTTTAAACTCTGCAAAAAACAAAAAATATTTTGCCGTAAAAATGATAATAGAACCCAAAAAAAATATATTAAAATTGTGGTTTTTAAAAAATAGTATCATAATAAACTTTACTGCAAAATGTAAATTATAGTACGTAAAGAAAAAAATGAAATGAATATTATCAAAAATTATAGTCCCATTTAAAAACGAAATTTAAATTCTTTAAAATTTTTGTTTAATGAGTTTCGTTTTTATGTGCTCTTATGAAAAACAAAAATATTTCATTTTTGTATATTTTTGGGTAACCTTGGTATCTTAAGGATAAAAAATAAAAAATTTATGAACTACTCTACAGATGATGATGAAATTCTAGTTTAATTTTCCCTGGTATCCTACAGGTCACTGTTTAACTATAGACCTGGAGCCGAGGGGGTTTTTGCGTATCATAGGCCCCACGTCGAGGCTTTGGGGGCTGATAAAAACGTTACCCCCCCTTTTTGAATTCCCTTTGGAAATCCCTAAAGTGTAGCTTTGAGAAAAATTGAATTTTCAAACGTGTGAAATATCCATGCTCTTGCATCATAGGCCCCACTTTGATTATTGATTTATGTCGTCAAGAAATTTTTTCCCAAACCCAATACCCATACCAATTTTGGCTCATTTAAAAGGTCCGCCATACTGACCAAAAGGTTTGAAATTTTTTCCACTGTGGCCCGGGATCATGGGCCCCACGCTGTTGTTTGGTGATCATTGTTAACAAAAAAAACTGTAGAACAAATATTTCAAAACGCCATACCTCGGGGGGCTTCGCCAAGTAACCGCCATAATGGGGCGTTCATTGCTAAAATGACATGTTTGCCCCATTTTTGGGGGCCCCGGGTGCCCCAGAGGTAGGGTTTTTTTGGGGGTTCTGCGGTTTTTTGTTAAAAAAGATCACGAAACAAGGCGTGAGTTTTGGTTTATGCCGTGAAAAAAACCCCTTTCGGTCAGTATGGCGGCCCTTAAAAAATTTTCCTGGGGGTTTCATTTATTGGCTTTTTGAATAAAATAATAAGTAAAAGGGGGAAACCTTATGAAAAAACCCTCTCGGCTCCAGGTCTACTATTACTTTGCAAAAAAAAAAATAAATCGATATATAAATACAATTGTCTATACCTGTTTTCAATACTTAAATATAAAAGGGCGGTTTACAAAAAAATATTAAGTAAAAAAAAAGATGTTTAACCCAACGTCATAATATTTTTAGGCCTCGTTAATTGGAAATGAGTTTAGACATCCCCAAAAATGAAATTGTTTAAAAAAATTTGTTTATAAATAAAAGTACTTTCCTAAGTTTTTGACAACTTAAGAGCTGTGAGTAAAATAAATAAATATAAGTTGTTATTACGATACTGTTTCGCTAATCGCAGTATTTGCGAATTGATTGTGGAATAAAATAATTAAATGAAAGAGCATATTTTTTATGGGATATCAGCGATTACCCCTACATATTTAGGGAACAACTCTTACCTCGCTTATAGTTAGCAACGAAATCGGGCGACAGCGACTTGAACCGGCAATCGTTCATTTTTTTTTTGTCATTGCTGAATTCTTCGACCCCGAAATTATTTGTCCCTAAAATTTGTGGCAATAAATTTTTTTGGTACCGGTGCCAATGGCGTACACATAAGTCACGACTAAATCAAAACTAATACCGGGGTTTGACTTCGAAATCTTGTACCAGCTAGTCATTGTGTTATTTAAAAAATATTTCAAAAATTGCACCCCCCATACCATACCAGGTGAGAAAAAAAAAAAAGTCCCCAAAAATCTATTAAAACCCTTTTCCCAAAGAGACCTTTAATTTTTTCCCAATAGGATCTAATAAGTCTTTGAAAAATAAAATTTACCCCTGTCAAAATAGTGTTCTTTATGTAGAAAACCCAAAAAATTTCTTTTCTAGGAATTAGTAATATTTTTTTTGAATATCAAGCTCTTTGTGGTCATTCCCAAGTATTAAATTGATAAACTTAGAGATAAAAATATGACTGACTCTCGCATGATTTCGTGGTCTTTCAGTATTACTCTACACAACATCTAATATGATTTAACTTTTTTTAAATTTTGCCACATCAGCTATTCCCTTAAAACTTTATTGTAATTAAATTAATTTTATCCCCGAAATGTCTACAGCAAAAGCCAAATTTTCTAAAAACCCATAAATTTAACAATATTTTTCGGTAGTTTTGTAAATTTTTACGGATAGACGACTTTTTAAAACAAACCCAAAAAGAAATCCCATAAAAAAATATGCCCTTTTTTTAATTTTTATTATAATAATTTTTAAAAATTTAAAAAAAAATTTATTTTTAAAATACTACATTTACCATCCTTATTAAAATTTATAAATATCTGGTCTTTTATTGAAAGCATTTCTACCCCAATTATCTCAACCTGCCTTTCCCTGTGTAAAATGGGGAACCTCCGATAAATCAATATTTCAAATAATACATCAATAAGGCTAACTGGTTAAAAAATAAAATATAGTCATATTAAGAAAAAAACGAAAAATATCAGTCAAATAAGGACCCCAAAAAACAACATTTTTACCTCTAGGGTCAAAAAATTTTTAACTTTTTTAAATTTTATTTTCCAAAACATATAAATTAAACTAAACTTATTTAAGGGACTTTATTCTCAAAAATAGATGATTATATCCCTAGATGTAATTTTTCCCTTTCAATTCTTTTTCCCTTTCCCAGAACTCATTTTTTCCATTTTTACCCTAGAAAAAGCAGTTGTGCCTCTTTAATGAATAAATGGGAAAAAACTAAAAATTTAAAAGAACAAATTTATATGCTAACCAATAAGGTAATAAAATTACTTAAATAAAATTTCCAAACACAATTAAATGTTCCCAAAATTTTACAACATATAAAAAAAACCACACATTCTGACTGGTCAAGCTATTTTTAAACCTTCTCACTGATGGCATTTTTTTTTGATTATAATCGTTTTGAATTGTTAAGTTGATTTTTTAAATCCCAAAAGACTTTCTCCCCGAGGTGATTTTCACCTTACTTACTTTACCTATTTATTTTTATTTATAAACGGGATATTAAATTAGAGGCGACCTTCAGCCATCTGCCAACCGGACGAAAACTGTTTTTTTAAAAATAGCATGGAAAAAAAAAGTATTGCTAATGGGTTGCCTAACAAACTATGATCAAGGCTATGATTAATTGACAAAAAAAGATGTGAAAAATTTTTTTATACTCCCTGTAAAAAGTCAATTCTTCTTTTTATTCCACATGACAGTACACATGACAGTAACACCATTAAAAAATTTTTTCCCTTTAATTTTATAAATAAAAACGTTATTAATTCCTTTAATTTTTAAAATTTTAAAAAAAATTTGGGGGTTTTGAAAATTAAAAAAAAACAGTGGTGTATTAGGACCTTTTTGGGGAAAAAAAAAATAAGAACTGGCATAATACAAAATACCAAAAATTTTTTATCTTTTTTTAAAATTTATTATGACCATAATTTTTTTGGCAACCCCAAAACATTTGTTTACATACTATATTAGATAAAAAAAAATTTTCATCCCGTTGGCGAGGTTTAAAAATTTTTTTTAATTATACAGTTTAGGAAAAAAATTTTGTTTGAAGCTAAAATATTTTATTTTTGGCATATTTTTTCCAAAAAAATACCAGAAAAAATTTTTAAAAAATAAGCATTTGAACTCAAAGGCAATTTAAAAAATGGCCCCCAAAATCTCAAGATCTCACTATGCATTTTTTTTTGGGGAAAAACCACGAGTCTAACTGTAAATACTAAACAAGGGTTTTAAACCCGATCTCTTCAGATGGGTTGTAAATGGATGCATGAAAGTGGTAATATTGCTCTATTGGGAGCTGCTAAACTAGGAATTGTATTAGCTAATTTCTCTGAGCAAAAGCCTTAAAAAGCCAATAAAAATGCATCAGGTCTCCTACAACTTGTCGAGGGCAATAAAGGAATTTTGTTAAAAAACTTCATAAAGCGAACAGCTCTTCTTTGGACTGAATCCCGGACGAATTGTGGAAACGACATTTCCCCAAAAATAAGCCCAATAAACTTTTAAATTTAATAAAAGGAAAATTTTCTGGGTGACATTAATTTTTTAAAAGCCTGTGTATCATACCTTGTATTCGTTGTGCCATGGTACTGTAAAGGGAAATAATGTAGTTTATATTTTTTTTTTTAAAATGAGATATCTCTTTTTGCGCCACCCCCCCCCTCTAGAACCCATTTATACAAAAATGTCCCGAAATTTGGGACAATATTTTTTAGGGGGGTAAATTTTATACATAAAAATAGGAAAAAATTCCCATAAATGTGCCTAAAAAAGCTTTCCCAAGGTGATTTCCTTAAAAAAAAATTTTAACAACACTTTCTGTCTCTGGAGTGTTCCACAATTTGTTTAATTTATTGCGATTTTTTTATTCTATGCCCACGTTACCAACATAAGACCAGTAGTTTCAATTGGAGGAAGGTGATTGCACGCCGACAAAACACGCTAGTGAGTCAATATCATAACATTTACCGCGTTAAGGATTTAAATGATTTGTGATTCAATTTTCCCATGCCCATTTTTTAAAATGATTTCTCCAAAAAACCCCATTTCCTTTTTAAATCACATGTTTTTTCAATTGATTAATTGTCTGGTTAATTCTATCTGGCCATCCAATTGAACATACCTCAGACAATCCCAAATTTGCATCTAGTATGACCAAATTAAATTGTCTGTATTCCGCTTAGAATTAACTTTTTAATAATTAGTTTCTCACCTACAATATTATGTGTTAACAGCTTAAACGTCTGAACTATATCCCTGAAACCGCTGTTTCCCCTTTTCTATATTATTTTGAACAGACTTAATATTATAATCCCCCATAAAATCTTACAAGACCCGGGCAATTTTAAACAGGAAACCGTTCCCCCAAAAAAAGGGGTTTTTTTTCTATCCTTATTTTAAAAACTCGACGCCACAGTTCGATGCATCTTTGGTATCCAAAACCCAGCGTATGAGGCGCCTCTGTACATTAACCTTTAAAAAACAAAATATTATTTGAAAAATAGGAAAAGTTTCTACTGTCACGGGATGTTCAAATATGAACTCCGTTTTTAAAAACAGTTGAAAAGCAGAACCCTCCTAATTTCATGATTAAAAGTAGTGGGGAAACGTCCACAAAAATGGTTTACGGGGTTTTTGTGCAGTAAAATGGATATGAATCGGTTTTTGGTTTTAGTTCGTATGAACGTCTAGAAACTTTGTGAACAAATCTAATTAATGGGAAATGGATATTTGCATTTGTGCATTAAAAAAAAATGCATTTTCAAATTCATTTTAAAGTTTAATCATAATGAATTTATAAATAGGTAAATAATAATAAAAAAAAGATCCCAAATTTGTCTTTTGGGGTTTTTAGGGTCGCTGAACATGAATATGATATTGACAAGATCCTACGGGTTTCCCAATATGCGCTGGGGATGGTTTTAAACGTCGTCTCCGGGAAATTTTTCGACGATTCCTCCTAATATTAGCCCAAAATTTTTTTTAATTCGGGGGTTTTGGGTCGCTGAACACGAATATGATAATAATTAAGACCTGTGGGTACCTGGTGCGCGCTAAGGATGATGTAAACGTCGTCTTCTGGAGTTTTATTATAAACTCTCCCAATTTCAACCCAACTTCTTTACTCGGGAAGTTATGTGGTCGCTAAACACAATATGACATTGACAAGGGGCCTGCGGGTATCTGGTGCACGATAAAAAATGGCATAAACGTCGTCTTTTTAAGTTTTTTCGACAATTCCTCCTAATATCATCCCAATTTTTTTACTTGGGGCGTTTTCGAGGTCCCCTAAACACGGAATATTTTCAAAAGCCTGAGAAGTACCTGTATTTCATTTTTTTCAAAAAATTATGAAAAAAATTTTATGAAATACTGGGAAATTATAAGGTTTTTAAAAAATTCCACAAAATTACAGAAAAAAATATTTTACACCAACCCCATCCCGGGCACTGGGTCCCTCAAAAACCATGATCTGGTTTTTCCAAATTTTCTAAAAATACCACTTTATACGATCCTTTGCGCCCCGGGTACTCCACGGTTTCAATTTATTCGTATTCGGTGACCACAAAAACCCTCCCAAACAAAATTGGACTGATATTTGGGGAAGGGCTTCCCGAAGACGACGTTTAAACCCTTCTTAGCGCGTACCAGGCCCCCCAGATCCTTTCCAAAAGTCATATTGTAATCCAATAAAAATCCCCGGTAAAAAAAAAGGTCTGATATTGGAGGATTTTCGTAAAACTTCGAAGACGGTTTACCCATCCCCATACTTAAGGGATCCCAAGGGTTTTTGATTTTTATATTCGTGTTCAGCGACCTCAAAAAACCTTTGGGAAAAAAAAAATTGGGCTGATTTGGGGCATTGTCGTAAAACTCCAGAAACAACGTTTCCCCTTCTGGGGGCACCATAATTCCTTAAACCGTTTAAAAGCCATATTCGTGTTCAGCACCCCGAAAACCCCCCAGTAACAAATTCGGGCCATTTCCCTCATTTATTTTCCTAAAAAATAAATTTTTTTAATTAAACTTTCGTATTTTTAAAAATGCTTTTTTTTTAAAGTAAAATTTAATTTTTATTTCTATTAATTAAATTTTTTAAAAGTTTTTAGGTAGGTTTTGGTAGGTTTAAAGGGTGGGGGTTCCCCCTTCCCCGGCGAAGATCGGGCTAATTTTGGGTCACCCTTTTTATTTTCTCCCCGGGGCCCGACTCCTAATAAAAACTTTATCCTGTTGGGGAGAGATCTTTCCCCTGCCCCCAACAAGGGGTATTCCGAGGATTGCAATTTAGTCGTGCCCATTTTCTGGGGACGAAACAGTTTGGGTTTTGCCGATTCATTCCCCCCCCATTCACATGCCCGGGGTTTTTCGTCCCTTTCCCTAGGCCGATCTTGTGCAAAATGGTATTTAAATCTGCAGTGTCCCGGACAGTCCCACCAAGGTTTTTTTAAAGGGGTATCCTTGATTGTCCAATGGTTTTACCCAAATTGCCCCGTTCTTGGGGTTTGAAAGGGCCCTTCAAATGTCTGAGACCCGGAAGTCCCTGCCCCAAAACCAAAATTTTCTCTTTGTGTCAAACCCGGAATTTCTTCCCCCGTTCCCTAAGGTTTCCGATTTAGGGTTTCCCGGCCCCGTAAAATTTTTTTCCCCCCCCTAACAAAGGGGCTGCGGGTTCATTTCTAGGCCGGTGTGTCCCTATCCCAATAGTGAAACCTTTTTTTTTTGACCCCCGTTTGGGCAGCCCATCCCCTTCAATTCCCGATGGTTTTCGAATTGCACCGGCTGGATTCAAAAAGCCTTAAAACTGCCTTTTTCAGAGGGAAAATTTTTTAAATTTCTTCGTGTGGCAGTGGTAAAACGATCCCAAACACACATCTCAAACCCGATATGCCGAAAAATGGTTGCGAAGTTTTAGGCTAAAAAAAACTCCCCTCGGGTTCTTATATATTAAGCTCCCAACCCCCGGGTTTTTGGTTTTGGGGCCATCGGTTAAAAAAGATTGGCCCCGGGGCAGGTCGCCCTTTTTTAAAATCCAATTCCCCCCTGGGGAGACTAAATGTAGGGCCAGGGTTTTAATTTGGGTTTCTGTGGCTTTTGTCTGAGGGCATTCCCAGTTTTCACAGGTCCCCGGACCTTTCCCGGGAGACTGGTGCTCTCCTTCTTTACCCCTCGGTTTTTTACTGACTGTTTATAAAGTCTGTATGTTTTCCCCCCAACCCTCTTTAAAAAAAATATGCAGAGGGGGGCAGTCCCGGGGGGCTTCCATGGCCCCGTTGGTGTCGAGCGCAGGGGCCCGTGATCATTGGCGGCCCCGTTTTGTAAAGGGTAGAACCGGGCACCGCGTTGCCCCCTTTCGCCACCCTGCCACAGAAAAGTTTTAGGCGTTCCCTACCCCAAACAAAAAAAAAACCGCTTTTAAATCCCATCTTACCCGCGCAAAAAATCCTGTTACCTTCCCTTTTCATTAAATTAAATTTTTCTATCTTCCGAAAGACATTGATATTTGTCTCTTGGGGGAGAATTTTTTCTGTTTTAACTGTACACTCGATCCATCCCTTTAAAAAACCCGTTATACAGGCGAAACGCGTCTAGGGAAGTCAGGGGACAACAGAAAAAAAAAGGGGTGACTGCTTTTTTAACTGTCTTTAAAAAAAGGGGAATTAAATCTGCCTTTTAATTTTTTAGTCCAGGAAAAAGGTTTTTTCCTAGAAAAATTAAATCAGATATTTCTCATCCCCTGATATTCTTTACCGATATTTTTATGATCATGGGGGAAACGGTTTTTTTTTTTTTTAAACCAAAAAACCTTATCGGTTAAAACAAATTAAATTAACTTTCCAAAAATTTAAATTTCCAAAAAAAATTTTGATTTTAAATGAAATCAAAAAACATAACCCTTAATGTCTGAAAATAAAAATTTAAATTCCTTGAACTTATGGTGAAAATAAAAAAAAGTTTTTCCTTTAAAAAACCCTCATGATACACAGTATATGTATGCCAAATTTCATTAAAATATCAAAGTGGTATTACAGATATTAATTAAATATTTTTTTTGAAAATTTTTCTACCCTCAACGAACTAAAAGGACTAAATTAACGCAACGCCATTTTTGGCAGGTAGGGTGTTTGGTAAAATTGATCTGTTTGTTTTTTTTTTGGAAAAACGTAAACAAATTGCCAGATCCCCAAAAAACCAAAACCCAGGAAATTACCTTGAAAATGTAATAAAATTTTCAAAAAAATTGGTTTTTTGTTAATATAACAACATCGATTTAAATATAAACATTTATTAATATTACAGTTCCCAAACACTGCAACAAGGTTTTTTTTGGAACTGTCATTCGTTTAAAAAAAATGATAGTAAAACAAAAGGGGTTGTTGGGGCTTTAAAAGTCATTTTTCTCTTTCTAGTAGGTTTTTATTTTTTCAATAAACGTTTTGTAAACTGACGATCAAACAACCGAATTGAGCATTTAAAAAAAAATGTCATATGTGTTTTTTCCCCTTAGATAATAAACAAAAAAAGGTTTTGGCTTTAAAAAAAATTTTTTAAAAAAAAATCATCGAATTATAAAAAAGTAATTTTATTTTAATGCCCCTAAACATTGAAAAAATTATTATTTCCGGAGTTATATTATTGTCTTTTAATCAATTTCCGGTGAAGTGTACAAAAAACTATCCCCAATTCCCCCCGAATATATTAATGCCCAAAAAAAGGTTTTTTTTACTTTATTTCCCATCTAAAAATTCGTTGCCACCCTTTATCTTAAAAAGTTAAAACGTTTAGGACATACGGTTTTTATAAGTTTTCTTTTTTAAAAAGGAAAAAAATTTCCTTCTTAAATACTGAAATTTAATTAAAAAAACACCCCGTATAATTAAAAATTTTCCCAAACACAATATTTTTTTTTCTCGTAAACAGTTATTTTATAAAAATTTAATCAGGGAAAACCTTTTTTTTTGTTTAAAATTAAAACTATTTACAAAAAAAAATTGTTAAGCCCTTTTTCATGCAAAATGTTAAAAAAATTGCTTTTTGTGTCAGAACTAGTCCTCCAAAAAACTAAATAACCCAAAAAATAGATTTAATAGGTTTTTAGGAAGACTTACCCACCCCTTTAAAAAAAAAATTTAAATTACCCTAGCTTTTTTAAAGTTATTAAAAAAAAAACTTTTTCCAGGGGCCCCATTATTTTTCAGGGGAAAAAAAGTTTATGGGGAATTTCAAAAATTTTTTAGGTTTTTTTACGATTCCCAGAAATTTTACTTTCTGGGACCCTTTTTTTTATATAAAATATATATATATATATATATATATATATATATATATATATATATATATATATATATATATATATATATATACCCAATAAAAATCTTATGTGAAAGTTCATATCAAATTGGCCTCTTAAAGTACTTGATTTAAAATAGACCAAAATTTTTTTTTTTTTAAAAACCATTTTTTTTTTTTTTTTTAATATAGTTCTTAGCCCTTATGATTTCAGAAACTCAGGTGCAAACTTAAATATATGATATTACCGCCCTGTTTTAGGGGGTTCCCAGTAAAAATAGCAGTTTTCAAATGTTTTTATTTGTGCCTAAAACCAAAACATACCAAGTTTTAAGTTTCTCCCTCGGCAGTGCCCTTTAAATTTTTATGAGTCAGTTAATGACGAGTGAAATTTTTATCAGTCAAAAACAGTAGTAAAATGGGTGATTTTAAAAAAAAATATCTCGGAAAACCCGCATCTTTCTTAATTTATTTAAAAGGGAATTAGAATTTTTGAGTTTATACCAAAATACTTTTTTGTAACAATAACGAAGTTATTGATGTTAAGGGAAAGTTTTTTTGGGAATGGATATATTATGAACATTTTTTTTAGTTGTTGGTGTAAAAAAATATTCTGGTAAAAAAATAATCACTTTTCAGTAAAATATTGGGTTTTTACTGTTCAATTCTTCAAAACGAAATCGGAAAATCTACAAAAGGGGTT
>JAHBCN010013787.1:0-23877 GCA_019359885.1 Listronotus oregonensis
TAAATTATGGCAAAGCTGTGTATTTGCGTAACTAACCATGTCCACTTTAGAATGTTGCAAAATTCCGAGTACTTTCAGAGATATCCGGAAAAAACCGAAATTTGCCGATTTCTTTTTTATTTTTTTTTTTAACGTTAACTTTTTAAGCTCTACCAAACCCCCGTTGAGAGATTCCGTACGACGTTTCGTTTTCGTTAAACCATCATCAACTTTATTTTTTCAAATACGGCACTCAGTTGCTTATTGCATTTTTTTAAAGCAGTTATAATCCCAATTACAATGATGTATAACACTTAATATTTTTCTGTTAAATAAACATATTTTTTATAAGAGACAATGAGGAAACAAGGAACACAAAATTTTTTTATAGGGGCGTTCCATATTTGTTAATAAATATTAAGTGTTATACTTTTTTTGAAATTTGGGGGCTCAAAAAAAAAAAATAAATAGCAGGTCGAATTCAAAAAAAGTTGATGATGGACCGTAAGTTTTTTTCTGGAGTATTTTTTTCCGCTGAACACGAATCTCAGGTCAAAATTGGGGGCCAAAAGCAAATTATCAAGGAAACCTTAAAAAACCTACCCGATACATTTACCGGCAAAAACCTGCTTCTACGGAATATTTGGACTACGACTATATGAACAATAAGAGATACAAACAATTTCATGAAACAAAAAAGAGAGCTTTTTAAATTATCCATAAAAAAGTTATATAAACATTTTTGATAAGATAAATAATAAAGGAGATATAAACGAAAATGTAATTTTGACAAAAAAATTCAGTCCAAAATTGGAAAAAAAAAATATTAATGCGATTTTTGGTTTTTATAATAATAAATCATTTATTTTATTCATTTAAACTCCAAATTACTTTGCAGGAAAAAATCCAAAAATAAAAAAAAAACAAATTTTTTTCGAAGGTACCTGTACATCAAAAAAATCCTGAAAATTCGGTTTTTTGATAATAAATCGAAAAATATTGCATTTCGACAAGAATGTTATATAACTTAAATTAAAGGTTTTTTTAATATATAATGTTTATGTCCTATAAAATTTTGTGAATCTTTTATAGTTTTTAAGATATTGACGTTTTAAATTAAAAAAAAATGTTAATATCTAAAATTAAGCCTTTTTCGATTATTTGCTGTTTGACTCCCAATTTTGACTTCAGATTCGTGTTCAGCGGAAAAATATTCCAGAAAATCCTAGTTCGACACTCAGCACACACCACTTATTTTTTTGTGGGCCTGTGTTATTAAACTTAATTTGATTTGAATGTTTGTTTCTATTAACTTTTATAGGATGTTAAAATATTTAAAGAAACAAAAATTCCCACATAATTAAAGGATCCAAATTATAATGTCGTTTAAACTTTTCAATTTTTTTTAGAGCTAATTTTTTTTACTAAGCTTTTTCCCAGTGGCGTATACAGGGGTAATGCCCGAAATTTTTCTTTAAAGCTATGCTACGTCACTCCGTACGTACCGTTCGTAGCTTGTATGATTTTGAGATTTAGTAATCAAAACTTTACGAAAGTCATCTCCTAAGTTTTTTTGCTAAAACTATTTTTGATAAAAAACAAAAAAAAAACTAAAATTTGCATAAAATTGTTTATTATCCTCGAAGGTAAGAGGACCATGGAATTTTTGGATTTGTTTCTATAGAAGCATTAAAGTTCGTCGTTTATAAAACTCCAGTCTGCACTTGAAGAAAAATTAAAGTAATGAATACGGACCTCATTTTATCAAAAAAGATCAAAAATATTTCAACGTTTTGGGCAATCGATACTTAAGACGAGCTAATACTTGCATTAAAGTTGAAGTCGGAAACATTCGGCAACTATTATTATAACTCGTATAAGTTACAGTTACTTATTGTTAAATGTTTTTAAAATTAATTTTTAATAAAAATAAATATTTGTTGTTAGCTAAAAACATACATATCTCCCCCTTGTGTTTTATGTTGTTAAAGAAATAAACACACAGAAAGGCAAGTTTACGTAGAGGCTTGTCCGTGTTACATTTTCTTACATTACATACGCCACTGGCAAGAACCGGCATTTCTTTTTATCATAAATATTTTTCATTAAATTAAGTCCAATTAATTTTACACAATTAAAAAATAAAAATAAAGTTTTTATAAAATAGAAATATAAAATGATATTAATTAAATTGCAGTAATAAATACATAATGGTGTGCATAATTTTATTGTTTTTTTATTTTAATCGAAAACAGTTATTCTGAATAAAAAACTCAAGATACTTTTAAGCATTTTTAATTGCTTAATCAAACCTACCATAATAAAAAAAAATGGCGTAAGATATACAGGGTGTCCGAAAAGTAATGGGACACAGAGCAACAGCAGGTTCCTTAGGTCGAAATAATGCAATTTTCGTAAACTTGCCTCATCCCAAAGTTGATAATTACTAAGCTACAGGGTGTCGAACTTTTAATTTTGTTTTGTCGTAATAATTCTTTAACTAAATGACATATCTATAGAAAATTGGTGATTTGGGGGTTATTTAAAGCGAGAAATTCAAATTCGTCCATGCTTTTGATGTTGCTAGTAGAGGGCGCCAGCTACGGCCTACCACACTTGTTTTAGATGGTATAACTTTTTTAAAGCTTAGACTATTGACATGTTTATTTCAAAATAAGTTACTATAATTCCCTCTGCATTAAAAATGTATACTTTAAATCTCTAGGAGCAACTGTTTTCGAGATAATCGCACTTTAAAGGACTCTGCAATTTTCTTATGGAAAATGGGTTTCGGCCAATTGTTTTTAAACTTTGCATAGTTATAGTTCTCAATACGCCAAAAAAAGTATATACGGGACAAAACCCGAAAACTCCTTCAACTCCCCAAAATCACCCTCAAAGGTCCCTGGGGACTTGGGGACCTTTGAGGGTGATTTTGGGGAGTTTAGGGAGGTTTTCGGGTTTTGTGCCTGTGGAGACTTTTAATCAACGTGTTAAGAACTATTACTTTGCAAAGTTTAAAAACAATTGGCCAAAACCCATTTTCCATAAGAATATTGCAGGATTCTTTAAAGTGCGTTTATCTCGAAAATCAGTTGCTCCTAGAGACTTAAATAAAGTATACATTTTTGATGGAGAGGGAATTACAGTAACTTATTTTTTAATAAACAGGTTAATATACTAAGCTTAAAAAAGTTACGCCATCTAAAACAAATGGGGTAGGCCGTAGCTAGCGCCCTCTACTAGCAACATCAAAAGTATGGACGAATTTGAATTTCTCGCCTCAAACAACCCCTAGATTCCCAATTTTGTACCGCTATGTCATTTAGTTAAAAATTATTACAAAAAAACGAAAACAAAATTAAAAGTTCGACACTCTGTATCTAAGTTATTATTAACTTTGGAATAAGGCAAGTTTGCGTATATTGCATTATTTCGACCTAAGAAATCTGCTGTTGCTCTGTGTCCCATTACTTTTGGGATACCCTGTATATAGGTATTTTTTAAAGAAACATCGGCGTTACCCTTGTGCACGCCACTGACAAAATTAGACAATTTTTATCTTAAAATATTCCTCTGTAAAAATATTACAAACTCTCACCAGATTTTAATGTCATGTAGTAATTTGCGTCTTTTAGTTATCTGATAACAACATTTAAAAATATATATTTTAACACCCTGTATTAAAAAACAAAGCCGGTTGGGACTAACACCCTGTGTATTTTTGTACGCAAACAGAATTTTTAATTTTCCATAAAGATTACAATTTAAAATTTTTAAAATATTTGACTTACCGTTTTAATTATTTTTTTTTCTTCAGAAAGTTTTTTTTAAATATATAGCTTCATAGATACACATATAAGAACTTAAAATGTTTATAACGATGATACCGGCATGTAAGTTAGTACTGGTTTTGCCGAATAAAACTTTCTTTTGGAACCTCGCAATCTATGTATGTACCACTTGCACGTACGTTCGTCAATACTCGAGAGCAAATAAATGACAGGTACCATTTTCTTTCCGATATATACAGAAAATATTAAAAATGATTTGGCATTGACCGCCGATATTTCATTCATTGTTCGAAAATCTGGCGCGTATTATAATTTCTAATAATTTCGGAAAAAGTCTTGTGATTCAGTATGCATTTAGGTCTAGAATTGCATTTGATATTTTTGCAACTAAAAATAATGAACTAAAAACCTATTTTGCTTCAGCATTGTTATATTAGTAATTGGGAAATTTACTTACTTCGAAAAAGTGCTTGTTGTCCAGTTATATTAGTCAAAATAGGGCAAGTATATCGGAATTTCAGTCAGCCACAAACTCGTATAAACCTTTATGTTGACATCCTTAAACTTGTCTCAAAATCTACTTATAGTAGGGTGTCCGCTACTGCAGATATGTGTTTTTTTACACTTTTTGCAAATATCTCGTTTCCTATAGGTTTTATGCTATTTGTGTTTATTATAAATATTGTAGACGATAAAATTTTCTAGAACTTTTGTTTAATTTTTTTTATCTTGAACTGTTTTCCCGATAAAGGGCAGAAAGGGTGCAGAGTTTAACTAGTTAGTCAACCGATTAAAAACACGCCGTATAAAGTCTATAAATTATTGATGAATATATATAATTCTAAATCGGGACTACCGGTTGACTTCGAATAATAATCGAAATAGTTAAACACTGCGCGTTCTCTGCCCTCTATCAGGAAAACGGTTCAATATATATCAAAAAATTAAACAAAGGTTTTAGAGAATTTAATCGTCTACCATATTTATACTAAATAAATAGCATAAACCCCATAGGAAACGAGATATTTGCAAAAAAATTGAAAAAAATCGATTTTTTGACCTTTGACGTAAGATATCTGCAGGACACCCTACGATAAGTAGGTTTTAAGACAAGTTTTAGGATGTCAAAATAAAAGTTTATACAAGTTTATACCTGACTATCTCCAATTCCGAAGTAAAACTCAGAATTTGACTGGATAATTGGTAACTTGTAATGTATTTAAGGATTGCCGGTTCAACAAGTGCTCAATAGTACAGTCATGTGAGCATATTCAGAAGAAAAAATTAAGAGAAAGCTGAATTTCTTACAGGTTAATACTATTATCGTATACAACGAAAAACTGCAGAGTCCCCTCTCCTCCACCGCTTGCTTCGTCCGCCATCTTGATTTAAAGATGGTGGACTCCTAAATCCCCCCCCTTGAGTGTTGTGTGGGTTTTAATGATTTATTTTTAATCAATAGCTTTTGGATTACATAAAACATTTTTACTTAGGAAATTGTCTGAAAATTTAGGTTAAATTAGAAAAAACATATATTAACTAAGAAAACTTGTTTATTCAAAACGCCCATTACAAAAAAGTTACCTACATGTTTAAATTTAAAAAATACATAAATATATTATTAAACAACTAAAATACTATAAATTATCAGTATCCAAATTACTATGATCTGGTTGAACTAATTGCCGACAATACATACCCTTACAAAATTTGCATAGGCCACTACACTTATAGGCAGAACATGGACAATTACCCTCGCAAAAATTTTTACATTTACACAATTTTTTTTTTTTTAATCTTGGGACAGTCCACGAAGGCTGATGCCTAAGTACTAACGTACCGTGGGTGTCTTCAGTGTGGTGAGAGGAGTTTGTTCACACGGGACTTAAATTTTGGGAGATTGGGAGGAGAAGGAAAACTTCTGCAGGCAGCAGGTTCCATAGTCTTGACACTCTAGGAATAAAGGAACGAAGAAAGCTGGGAGTTCGGGGCCTCTCTAACTGAACCTAAAAAGGGTGCATAAAAGTTGCACTACGTGTTGCTCTGTTGGGGGCTGCCAGGAGGAATAATACCGGCCAATTCCTCTGAGCAGAAGCCGTGAAAATACCTATAGAAAAGCGACAGATCCCCTACAGCTCGACGATGGGCAAGAAGAGGAAGCCTTTCTGTGAGCGTTGGATCATTAATAAGACGAACAGCTCTTTTTGAAGGGAAAGTCCAGAATGCAAATGTTGTAGGAGCCTTTCCCCCAAGACATGAGAACAATATTCAAGACGGTCTGATTTGGGATACATACAGAGTGTACAGATTGGAAGAAGAGAAATATTTTCTGGCTCGAAAGAGGAATCAATCTTTTTTGAAGCTGCCGAAGCATGGATAAAAAATTGTTTGCCAGTTGAGGTTATTCTCAAAAGTAACGCCCAAGATTAAACGACTCTTTGTTCTGCAGAACTTGGCGCTCATATGTAAGGGATGAGCATTCGCAGACTTTTTTTGCGCGGGCGCTGACTGTGTTTGAGGGATTAAACTGAACACGATTTTTGGCGCCCCAATCCAAGATAAGTTTGAGGTCTTGTGAAAGAGATATCTGCATTGACCGCGCTTGTTTTGAAGATCGGGAATTACAGGGTGGCTTAAGAAATTGAATACTAGAGTGGGGGGGTACTATCGTCAGCAAAACATGAATGGGATTGATTGTGGAAGAGAAGATCGTTAATGTGTAGAAGAAACAGCGTGGGTCCCGCACAGAACCCTGGGGCACCCCAGCATTAATTTTGTAGAAGCTGGAGGAATGACCATCTACACCAGTGTTTCTCAAAGGGGCGATAACGCCCCCTTGTGGGCTGGTGGTCTAGAGGGGGCGCAGAAAAAATTGGGGGGCTGATGTGTTTTTGGGGGGGCGATGGGTGATTTGTAACTTCAACTACTTCATATTTTAAAATTCACTGAAATTAAATCCTTCTACTACAAACATCCATTTATTAGTTCATATTTTAATCCTTATTTTTTTGTATAAATATAAATTAAATAGTATTTTAAACATACCGAGTGGTAGAAGCCCATTACACACGATTTCGAAATTACGTACGAGCGTGAGCAGTGTAATCAAAGAGTGTGAAAAATGTTAACTCGAGTTGTGTCCCTATACTTTTTCGACTTTATGTTTAGTTTTTTTATAAATAAAAGAGAAAAAGTAAACTTTAAGTAACAATACAAATAATAATACAAACATTTCCCGGTTGTCAAGGCGATGCTATTTGTTTCATAGCCAGCTTTACGTAAAATCTATTGAAAGTTTTTAAGTTTTTTGGGGGCCCCGGGCTAATGCGATTGTGGAACTGTTACGTAATATATATATATATATATATATATATATATATATATATATATATATATATATATATATATATATATATATATATATATATATATATATATATATATATATATATATATATATATATATATATATATATATATATATATATATTAAAACGTAACTGCCCTACCACAGTTTGGTTTTACAGTAAGTGTTTGTAATTAGAGATTTACTGATAAAAAGACGGTGTGTAATTAGGTTATTCTAATAGGAGTAGAAAATGGTATTACATACCGAGTGGTAAGAAGCCCTACACGATTTCGAAAATTACGGTACGAGCGTGAGCAGTACCGTAATTCAAGGTGTATGCCACTCAGTTGTGTACTATATTTTTTTCTGTTTATGTTTAGTTTTTATAAATAAAAGCGGGAAATTATGTAAACTTTAAGTAACAATACAAATAATAACAAACATTTGCGTTGTCAAGGCGATGAAATTTGTTTCATAAGTTTCGAAAATTCTGAAAGTTTTCAAGTTTTTGAGGCCCCGGGCTAATGCGATTGTGGAACTGTTACGTAATATATATATATATATATATATATATATATATATATATATATATATATATATATATATATATATATATATATATATATATATATATATATATATATATATATATATATATATATATTAGCATGCTACGCACAGTTTTTCTTACAGTATAGTGTTTTGTAATTAGAGATTTATTTGATAAAGTAGACGGTGTGTAATTAGGTTCTTACTAATATAGGAGTAGAAAAAATATATTAAATGTTTAATATTTTTAATGCGTTTACAACGCTATTTATATCTTAAGATATTTAGTAATAGGCCTAAAACACTGAAAGATATTCGTGTCTTCAAGTGACTCAGGTTACGGTCAAGCAGAGCACTTGCCGAACGCGATATTTTTTTATGTACCTAATCTAGTAAAAATAAAAAAAAAATAAAATTAAAAAAAGAAGGTTCAGTTATAAATTCACTAACTGATATAGTCGATTAAAAAGGAAACGGGGAAGCCAGAGCAAAGCTTAGGTGGAAGACCGTAAGAAGGAGTTTGTTAAGAAGCCCATCATGCCAGACCTGATCGAAAGCTTTGGATATATCAAAAACAACGATTGGGATTCACAAGAAACTCAAGGGACTTGTTCCAGTTGTTGAGAAAAAAGGAAAGAAGATCAGCTGTGGATCTATGTGACGGAATCCATATTGTCTAATGTAAGATCTTATGTTTTTCAGATACTTTAAGATTTGGGAATTAATGAATTTTTCATTACCTTGCAAACAACTGAAAGAAAGATATAGGCCCCCATAGTTAGAGGAGATTTTGGATCCTTTTTTGGGGACAGGTTGCACACGTGCATTTCCCAACTCCCCGGGGAAAAAATACCCGTGTCGTAAATTCGAAAGAGGCGAGTTAAGATGGGTGCAAGCTGGGGGAGCACATTTTTTTAAGACGATTGCTGGTATGCCATCCAGCCCAGACGATTTTTTAGTATTAGAGAAGAAGAATACGCTTGATCTGTTTGACTTTAAAAATTATATGGACATTTATGAGAAACAGGGACAACTGTTAAGGAAGATTAATAGGAGGATCAAGCGTGAATTGGCAACAAAAAATTTTTTGGCAAATAATTCGGCTTTTCCTTTGGAGGTAGAGACAATTCCATCTTCAGAGATTAGGGGGGGAAAGAATTTGTGCTTCTGACTAATATTTTTGGCAAAGGACCAGAAAGTTTACTGCCATTTGAGCAAGAGAGAACTTTATCTTTTATTCGATTGTTAAAACGGTCTTTTGCTTCAGATAGTCTGATTATACTGATTTCTCGCTTCCCATGCTAGCCTGTGAATTTTTTTTGGGACTGGGGTTTTGAAGAAACTTTTTGTGGGCTTGAAAATTTTAAGTCTGGCTTTGTCACAGGATTTAGAAAACCACGGTTTGTGATTTGAAGTTATGGTTCTTTTTAGTGTGGGGGGAAAATAGGTCTCAATGCCTAGTTGAATTGTTTCGGTAATTTGTTTACATATTTCTGAAAGGAGTAGAAAAGCAGGTAGGATTCAAGGGTAGCTGGCAAAGAAATCTCTTAGACCATCCCAGTCGGCCGAATTGTAGTGCCAGAGGTTCGTGGCGGCATGCTTTCAGTTGCCTCAAGATGAGTGGAGTATGATCGGTGACCAAACCATGGTCAGAGCAAACCCAAAGGGGGAGTTACTGATGCTTGATAGAGTTCGGGGTGGAAGTAAGAAAGAGATCTAGGGGTTAGAATTATGGGTGGGAACCCTAGGAAAGTAGGTAGGTTCCATAATTAGATTGGTGAGCGAGTTGCTGATTGCGAAATTTTCTGCTGCTCTGCCTTGTGTAACAGTTTTTGGAGCCTAGCCAATCCTTATTATGAACATTTAAAATTCCCCAAAGGAAACTGGGAAATAATATTGTCGATCTTTATTGAAAGGAAATCAAAGAACTCGTTGTAGGAATTGTCCCGACGGGGACCCGGGATATACAGCAGATGAATTTTGTAGAAGATCTGAAAAAATAAGTTTAAGCCAAAGAATATTAAAGGCTATCCGATTCGAGGTTAGAAACCCTAACACAAGCCAGGTCGTTGCGAACGTAAGCACAAACGCCGCCATGGGGTCGAAAAAAAATGAAATGAGTTCATAACTAAGGAAAAGGGGGTTGGTTGCTGTTTTGGGACTTATTTGGGTTTCGGTTAGAAATAGTATGTGGGGTTTGGAGGATTGAAGATAATGGTGAACAGAGTTCACGTTTTAAAATTAAGACATATATTTGTAAACGATATCAGACTCGATGGTGGCCCCCAAATGTACCCCTCGCCCGGAGAACCGAATGGAGGGGTATTTTACCTCCGGGTAACTTTACGTTCGGGTGTCCATCATCATTATTTCAAATTTTTTAGTAGAGTGGAAAAAAAGAGAAAGGAAAAGAAAAAAGAAAGAAGAGGAAGAAGGAAAACTAAAAGAAGAAGGACTAGACTTCACGATCCTTTAAAGGGCAATGGTGGTACCCCCAGGCGAGGAGCTCCTCTACCACCTACTAAAAAAACACAAAAATGAAGTCATTAAATGATTGGGTTTCAACCCCACTTTCTGGATCAAGTTATTCCCTTTTCCAAAACTGAATTAAAAAGATATACTTGAAAATATGCTCCGCAGCAGCTTCTTTAGTCTGGGGAGACAGGACAAATCAAAATTAGAGCCTAAACCCTGTTTCGATATTTTTTTTTTATAACAATGGTATTTTTTTGTCGTTTAGATTGTCTGCAACGGGTTGAATAAAAATGAAGAACATCCTTTCTCCCACGTTGCATAAATCATTTTTTTTAAGTAGTACTGCACTTGTATATATATCTTCTGACAACTGCAAATTAAGTTTTTGCTGAGCCAGAGTGTAACATATAAAGCTTGGTTTCGTATTTCTTATTCTGGGACAAAAGTATTAGCAATATAAAAATATCTGTATCGTCTGCTACTGTAATTACATTTTCACCGGAATTTAAAGTATCAATGACCGTATTGGCAACCAAAGTATCACAATCACCCTCTGCTTGCAGAACAGTAACATTATTTTAAGTGAAGTAATTAATTAAGCCTGCGAGGGTGGTTTATTGTTCTTATTCAAAAAAAAAAATCCGATTGTGTGGTAGTCGCTCAGTAATGTCCGTAAAATCAATATTTGGTGTAAATTTTTGTTTGACGACCCCGATGCTCTTCATTTTTTTGGGGATTTAGAGTATCCATCAAAAACGACTAAACGTCGCCTTTATAGTTATTAAAAAACGATATAGTAATATTTATACAGTTGCCCAAAAGTAAAATATTTAGGCCATACAAGCTTGTATAAAGGTTAACCATCTATGACAAAGTATATGTATCTCTATCGGTAAATAAAAGGGAAAAAATGGTCTTTTCCTAGGGAAAATTTATTAAAAAAACTTTTTCCCTTACGCATTTTTCATTATTAAATAGAGACAGGGGGTAGCTACTAGTTCGTATTGAAAAATGTTTTAGATCATTAACTTGTATACACAATATTCGTATATTTTTTTGATATTCAAATCACGAATATAATAGGTACAGTGTCGCTATTTCGATTGACAAGTAAATATTTTTTGCAAATTACGAATAATCGCTTCTCGTCGGTCGCATGTGTCTTCCCGGCCTAAAATTTGGACACCGCACTCGCGGTATCGTTTTACATTGTTGAAAACATGAATATAAAAAAAAAACGTTAAAATTGGACTACTTGTTTCGAAGATATTACAGGTTTGTTCCAACCGTCGAAAAAACCCTCACCCAACGATCACGCTATGCGCAGTGATTAAAGTGCGTTCCAACAGAGACGTAGGGGGTTTTCGGACGATCCTGTTTTTGTACCAACAAAACTTGGGATCGTTTATGTTACGGTTTCAGAACGGTAATTTGATACATGGGCCCAAATTAAAAAATGTTTGGGTTGGCTTGCGCATTGAGCATCGCACTGGGTTTTTGATTTTTTAACTGTTTTATTTCATCTTCATATGTTTACTGTGATTTAGCGACTAGCGCATCGTGCTTTAACATTTTCTTTTCCTCCTTCTTTTTAAACATTAAAAGCATTAATTTTTACACCTCCTTAGCCCATTATTAAATTTAATTATCTTGAGATGAGTGACTTATATTATAAATTATATTTGCTAACTTTGATCACAAAAAAAATAAAATAAAAAAGCGGGTTATATTTTCAAAACAAAATTCAGAATTGACCTTTTTTATTTGACGGGCGAAATGATCCGCAAGCGATCCAACGTTTGTTACTTTTCGTACCGTCACGAAACTATTTTTAAATCCGCGCATGCGTCGAAGCGCACCAAAAACAGTTCAAAAACGATTTCGAACGATACCGGATGCTTTTAAAAAAAAATTTTTTTTTGGCATTATCCTAATTCAAGATGCCGCGTGAAGCAAGCGTCTGTAGAAGGGGGGGGCTCACTGGTTTTTTTGATACTTATACTATCTTAACAATGGAAAAATAATCAGCTTTCCTCAATTTTTTTTTTTGAAAGCCAAAATCTAAAATGGCTGTAGTACAAAGCCCACTATTTCCCAAAACGTAAAAAAGTTTTTCCTTTTTTAAACATGTGACTTTTTTGTTTTTTTTAAACGCGTTTTTTTTACTGCCTGGGAATAACAACAACACTATTATTAGTTATTTAGTGAATTCCAAGTTTAAGAAAAATTATTAGTTAGGGCTAAAAAAGGATGATAAGGGTAGATTTTCTTTCGGTTTTTTTATTTTTTTGTATTATTACTAAGAAAAGTTTAAAGGTCTTTTAGTAGTCCTGTTGCCCTTTAAACTTCATTTTAAGGTCTTCTAAAGTAATTTATGCTTGAGTACTTGAGGCAAAGAATGAAGAATTGGAACTTTAAGCCTTACTTTTTGTTTTGCCCAGCATTACTTAAACAAAGAAACGATCGGTTTTATCATAAATAATTGTCTTTATTGTGAACTGTATAAGTAACCCAATATTTTCTATATAAAGGGTTTTCCAATAAGAACTATATGATTTTAAAATTAAATAAAATAGAAATTGATTTTAGATATAACCACACTTTTTATATTATCTTGAAGTACAATCGATAACATTTATGTTTTGAATAGCACATGGTTTAAAGGTCCACTCGGCTTCGTGTATAGTATTTTTCAAGATATAAGAAAATGACTAGACATATCGATTATCTCCGACTGCAATAAAAATCCTGGAAAGTGATCCTTTATGGTCATGCCAACAGAGGTGAGAATAGTTCAGGTCCGCATACCAAAGGATATAACCTGGGGCAAATAGGACATCATGAATACTTATATATTATTCCAGTCAGGTAGAAATACGACCCTGACGGTCAGGTGCGATAATTAGGTCAACCTACCCTAAAAGTACCATAAAATGCTAATTTCGAGGGTTTTTACTGCACTCAGAAACAGTCGAGACTTTTAGTCATTTTCTTATATCTTGAAAAATACTATACACGAGTGAATTTGACGAATCCAATTTTCGAAAACTTTGTTCAATAAATCGGGTGTAATCTACCAATGCAGCGTTCAATGTTTAATCTCAAAGCATCAAGGGTTTGTGGCCTGTTTGCATAAACCTAAAGTCAAATCACAGAGTCTTGGTGGCCAGGCAACAGTTGCATTTCTTGAAATTATCCTTTCACCAAACTTTTCTTGCAGTATGGCGACAGTTTCATGAGCAGTGTAACATGTAGCACCGTCTTGCTGGAACCACATGTCTTCTAAATCAAGTGCATCCAAATTTGGCCATAAAAAATTTGTCAGCATCTGTCGATATCGTTCACTATTCACTGTAACGGAATTTCCAACCTCATTTTCGGAAAAAATGGTCCAACAATACCACCATGTCATGGACCCCACCATACAGTTACCTTTAGTTAAAGGCTTCCGTGAATTGTTGGGGATTGTTCACACCAGAAACGGCAATTTTGCTATTTACGTATCCATTAACCAAAATGAGCTTCATTGAAAAGATATTTTCGGCAAAATTGTGATCCCGTTCAAGTCGTTCTAAACTCAAAACAAAGCGGCGCCGACGATGGTCATGGCTTAAGTTCTTGGTCACAACAATTTTACGGTGTAATTAAATCTGCAAAATTCGCCAAGTTGTTTTTTTAAGTCCTAACTCTTGAGCACGAAGCGGAATTGATAAATTTGGATCTTCTGCAACACTATCACTTACAGCAGCCACATTCTCAACAGTTCTGGCATTTCGGCGTCTTACTGCAGCTTTTACATCGTGAAGAGTAAAATAACTTTCCAATTTCTCAACGATGCGACGAATAGCAAGCACAGAAGGGCGATTATTTAGACCAAAGTTTCCGCGAAGTGAGCGAAAAGTGTTCACAAAGAAACGACCATTTTCGTAAAATTTTTGGACAATAACCAGATATTCTTGGAGCAAGTATTTAGCCATAATAAATTGTTAGAGTTTACTGAACATAAATGACAACTAGTGACAGGTATAACTTTATTACCATGGTTACTTCATCATTACAAAATCATATCATTCTTATTGGAAAACCTTTTTTTAGTTTTTAAAAATTTTTTATTTACAATAAAATAAACAAATTATTTAAATAAAAACATGGCTTTCATAAACTTTTCTTCAAAATTTAAAAAAGGGTAAGAGTTATATTGCCAAAGCCTCCTAACATTTTTTAAATATTATAAAATGCTGTTTTTCAATCAAGAAAAGTGCGATAGTAGTAATAAAAAATTTTAATGTCTGAAACTAACTAATTTTTTAAATACTGTCCACATTTTAGGATATAATCATAATCAAGCAAAAGTTTGGATTTAGCTTAAAAATATTTACTTTAATAAACAGAAGTTTACCAAGGCCCATTCATACCTAAAACACTGAAATTAAAAATAATATTTACGGAGGAAAGCAAAACGTTAGATTTGAAGATAGTAACATCTCTTCTACTGCATAAATAGTGCAGCTATAGATTGATTGATAAAATAAATACACAAGTTGAGGTTTTGTCCGCCTCGACACTGCAGCCCACAGGGCTTGTTGATCTCTTGTGTATTTGTTTCAGTTAAAAAGGTTTGACACCTTAGACAGGTGTAGTAGCCCTTTTACTGTTCTTTTCTGGTCTCCAGCCTCCTGGTGGTTAGTGTCCACCATGAGGTTTTGATTTGTTCTCAAGTATGTAAGTGCAGGGCACTCATATATGATGTGAGAGGCTGTCTCTTCCTCTTCGTCACATAGTCTGCAAATGGGTTCTTCTCTATAGATGCCCATAGTGTGCATATGTTTTCTTAGAGTGCAGTGTCCGATTATTAATCCTGTCACTATTCTAATCTGATTCCTATTTAGTTTTAGTAATTCACTTGTCAATGCTTTCGATGGTGAGTCCAACATTGATTTACTGTGATGTTGCCTTGGAATGTGGTTCCAGTATGACTGATGTTGTGTTTGAATCCACCGAGTCATGTAGCCACGAACCGAGGCTTTTGGTATTCCAAAAACAGGTTCAGGACCCACAAACATTGCTGCGGAGCCTCGGCTGGCCAGGGAGTCTGCATTTTCATTGCTCTGTATTCCCCTGTGTCCTGGCACCCAGGAAAGTGTAACTTTGTTGTGGTTAGCCAGGTTTAGGAGGCATTGCAGAGAGTTCCAAACCAACCTTGAGTTGACTTGTTGGGATGCCAAAGCTTTTATGGCCGCTTGACTATCAGAGAAGATAGTAATGTCCCTGCCCTTAGATCTCCTCCTCAAGTTCTCTCGCAGACAAAGTTCAATGGCATATATTTCCGCCTGGAAAATAGTGGCATATTTCCCCAGGGAAGCATAAGCATTAAACCTGGGGGTCATGTATTCCTGCGCCGGCTCCATTGTCAGTCTTGGATCCATCGGTATACCAAACCAAATTCCGAGACTGACCAGGAGATCGCTCACAGCTATAGATACTTTTTGTCTCTAGCAATGTCTAAAAATAATTTTACAAAAACAAAAAATGAAAATTAATAATTACGTTTTTTTCTATTTCTTTAAATCTATTAAAAAATGTTTTGTTAAACATTATTTACAAAATTACAACTTTGCCTTAATTGACCAAGTGTATCTTTTAGAGTTTTCAACTTACCCTGTATATGTATAATATATTATAATAGATAGGTACGAAAACAAAAGCACTTGTGCAAGGTGCATCTTGTTTTACATACTAATAATACCTAAATGGAAATTTTGTTTTAAAACATTGTCAGATTTTGCTAATTGTTTTATACCTTTAATGTATTATCATTTTTGTAACTACTAACCTATTGGGTATTACAAAAGTGTTGTCCTTGTATCAAATTGCATGAACTATTTTTATCGTGCGATACTTTAGGCGATACTTTAGAGTAAATGTCCTATTACAAGCCAGGTAAAACCAAAAATGTATATAAAAAATAATCATTTAACCTAAATAAAATTGTTTTAGGTAATGAAATTTTGACGTATAGTATTTTGTTTATTCCCAAGTTTTTAGATGTAATATTTATTTAAAAAAACTAACCAAGAGTAGGTCAATGCGGATTTCTCTCTCACAAGACCTTGAACTTATGTTGGATTGAGGCGCCAAAAATCTTGTTCAGTTTAATGCCTCCAAAACACAGTCCTGTTCGCTGTCGCGAAAAGGTCTGCCAGTGCTCATCCGTTACATATTGGCGGCCAAGTTCTGCAGTCGTTTAATCTTGTCGGCGTTACTTTTGAAAATAACCTCAACTGGCACAAACACATTACATTCATAGCTTCAGCAGCTTCAAAAAAGCTTGGATTCCTCTTTCGAACCAGAAAGTATTTCTCTTCTTCCATCTGTATACTCTGTATGTGTCCCAAATCAGACCCTCTTTAGAATATTGTTCCCATGTCTAGGGAATGGCGTCTCCTACAACACTTAGCATTCTGGACTCCATTCAGAAAACGAGCTGTTTTCTTATTAATGATCCCACGCTTACAGAGAGGCTTTCTCCTCTTGCCCACCGCCGAGGTGGGCAAGAGGAGGAAGCCTCTCTGCTCAGGTTCTGCTCAGAGAAGTTGGCCAGTATAATTCCTTCTTTGGCAGCTCCCAGCAGAGCAACATATGGTGCAACTTTTATGCATCCTTTTACAGTTCTTCTAAAGATGCCCCAAACTTCCTGCTTTCTTCGTTTCTTCATTCCTAGAGTGTCCAGACTATGGAACCTGTCTCCAAATATATAAGTCCCGTGTGAACAAACTCCCTCTCACCACACTTAAGACACCCACGGTACGTTACTACTTAGGCCTCAGCCTTCGTGGACTGTCCAAAGATAAAAAAACCTAGCTGAACGAACCAAGCTAAACATAAAGTCTCTTCTTGAATTACTTATATTATGTGTAAAAAAACATCATATTTCTAACACAGGTTTAACTTAATAAGGAAATATTTTTATAGACAATTTTGAATCTAATTTTGCAATAGTACCAGTGTTTATATTTGGCCGGATATTTTTTGCCTGTTTCGAATGGTACTTGCTTTTGGAAATTTAACGATACTTGATTTGGTTGAGTTAAATTTTTAAAAGGCAAGTATTGGAAACCAGGCAGAAAGCGTTAAGTATTCTTTAAATCTCCAGTGTGGCCCAAGGGTGATAAACCTAACAAGGAGTGCTCGATCCCATTTAAGCCCATATACACCAATTTAAATGTCAATTCGGTATTTGTGACGTAATCCGTTTGGATGTTTGTTTTGTTTACAAGTAATATAAAGTCTTATTTTTTTTAAAAATTATACATTACAGTTCTAATAGTAAGTGCATATCCAAAATAGTTTTTAAAAGTTGAATATTTAACAAAAATTAATAAAATATATCTTCATATCTACCTTCTGGGCAAATGGGCAAACGGGTGACGTCCCAAAAATAACTATATCTCGGACAAATAGTAAAAATCCCCTTGTTAAGTTTACCACCTTCGGTTGCCCAATCACATTGCTTGTTTGGCCATTTTAAGGATTATTTTGTGCTAAGTGTTTCTTAAAATTGTTGTTGCAACCGACCATAATACAATTACTGGAATAAAACTATGTTACAGTCGTTGGCAGATTCCTAAAATTATCGATTTTTTAGCCATTTCATTCTTCTTTTTATCCGATGGCAAATTTTTAACATTTTAAATGGGTGAAATTATCATTAAAAATCTTTAGTGAGATATCACAAACTAGTAACAGATGGTAATGTAAATACCATCATAGGTTTAAAACAGATGCGACATAAAAAAGACTACAAATTAAACCTAAAAAATATTTTTTTTAAAAACATAAGAAATATAAACAATTTTAAAACTTGATTTTGATGACACTACCACCACAGAGCGTCTCTAACAATCTCTCAGCTGTTTCTAGCAGAGTAGACTTACCTTTTCTTGATTTAAACGTATAGGAAATAGACGTTTTTAATTAAATAGTCCAAGCGGCGATGTCGTAAAAGGGGGGAACCAGAATAAGTAAAAAAATAGACTATATTACTTTTTAAATTAGACAAGTAATAAACCACATTAATACTTGCTTTTTTTTTTATAATTATTTTTTTTTTTTTGTAAAATTATTGTATAAAATTAAAAGAAAATTTTTATTATTCGTTTTTTTACAGTAGATTATAAAAATTTAAATCTAGAATTTTTCTTCAAATTTTTCCAGTATCTTCCCCTTTCCCCCTGGCCGCGGAGTTTTTGGTGGGAAATTCTTCTATCCCAAAAAAAAACTTATTAAAAAAACTAATTACAAATTTAAATTTTTTAAAATTAAAATAAAAATATCAGGGCGATTTTTTTTTAAAAATTTTTTAATTGGGTTCCCGGGGCCCAAAAAAGGGTTGGAAAGTTTTCTAAAAATTATTAAAATTTAAAAATTTTGGAATTTTAATAAATTTTTTCATAAAGGTACAAGAAAAACCCTTTTAAAATTTTTTAAATTTTTCCTGGGGTTCACAATTTTCCCCTTTTTTTTTTTTGAAAATTTGTTTTTCCAAAATTTTTTTAAAATTAAATTTTTAAGCCAAAGGGGAAAATTGATTTTTTTTCCCAAAGAAGGTTTTGTTAAAAATAAAAAATTTGTGGGGAAAACCCAATTCGGAAAAATTTTCCCAGCAAAAAAATTTTAATTTTTTTTTCAAGAAAATTTTCTAAAAAAATTATAAGAAATTTTTTTATTCCCCTTTTAAAAAAAAATTGGTTTTCGGGAATTTTTTAATATTTTTGACCGAAATTTTTTTTTTCCCAAAACCCAACCAATTAAAAAAAAAAAAGTAACAATTTGAAAAAATTTGGGGAACAAAAAAAATTTTTTTTATTTTAAAAAAAACTCAAATTAAAGGGGATTAAACCTGGCCCCCGGGAAAAAAAATGTCATAAAAATATTTTTTAAGTTTTTAAAAATTTTTTTTAATTTTTAAAAATATCTAAAACGGTTTTAGGGTATTATTAATAAAAAATTTTTTTTTTTAAATTTTTTACCACCTTTTATCAAAAAAGTTAGGACATACTTCAAAAAAAAGTTTTTTTTTAAAAAATGGCCCAAAAAAATCGCCCCCTTAAATTTTTTAAAATTTACCTTTAAAAAAAAACCCTTTTTTACCCCCCGGGGAATTTAAAATTCAGCCCTTCTGGAATTGGTTTTTGGAGTTCAACTTTAGGGGTTAAAATTTTGGCAAAATATTATCAATAAAATTTTTTAAAAAATTCCCCCCCCTTTTTCCCCCAAAACCCCTTTTGTCCCCCTGGCTTCCCCCCCCTTGGGATTTAAAAAAATTGGGTCAAGACCTTCACCTGGGCAAATTTTGAAGCATATTTTTATGACGATTTTTTCCCAAATTTTGCACTTTCACCCCTTATTGCTACCCCCTGTCCCCAATAGGTTTCAGCCTGGGGGAACATAATTAACAATACTAAATGAACATTTTTAAAAAAGGAGAAACTCCATATTACTGATTGACATTTTTTTTGGGCTCTCCTTTTGGGCCAAAATTAGAAAAAAAGGACTTTCTTAAACACAGACGTAGTAAGCTTTGAAAGGGGGAGAGGTCCCCAAAGGGAAAAATTGATGCTCTACTAAAGAAAAAGCAATTCCCCCAAAGGGAAAAAAGATACTCAATCTTAATCCATTCCTGGGTTCTGATGGGTTCTTTTAAAATTTTTAAAATTTTTTTTAACCCCAAAAACCCTGCGTTTTTTAAAATTCCCCCATAGTCACCTTAGCAAATTGGTTTTAAAAAAACTCATTTAAAAAACCCCACGGGGGAAAACCCGCTAACATTAGCATACATTCGGAAAATGTACTGGATCTTTTTTGGGAAAAAAAAAAGTAAAAAAAAAAAATTTTAAAAATGCATAAATGTATTCGATTTGCCCAGAAACCCGGGAAAAATTAAAAGGGGCAACTTCCGACAACACGAGTTACACCATCACAACCTTTTCCCCCCTGGAGTTGACTACGCTGGACCATTACAAATCAAGACGTTCAAGGGCAGAGGCAATAAAAGTTACAAGGCCCCATTGTTTTTGAAAAAATTTTTATTGGGCTTTGGTTCTCTTTAAAAAAAAAAAAAATAGGGCCGGAAAACGCGGGGAAGGAAAAAAAATAACCCCCACTAGTTGGTTTTTTGGGGCGCGCCAAAAAAACGCGGGCGGCGGGGGGGGCAGTCCCCTTCCCCGCTCCCCGCACTGCGGCGGGCTAAGCAACTATCTTTTTTACAATCGGCGGGGGCATGTAAATTTTTTTTTGTTGGACAAGTAAGATGGATATGAAGGGGGGGGGGCCGGCCCCAAAACCCCCCCCCCCTTATATACGTCCGTGTTCTTAAAAATAGTCTGGCAAAATTTTGGTAAGGGGAAATTTAAGGGGTCGAACAATTCTATTTAAAAGGGGGATAAAACCAAAAAAATTTTGGGCGTTTGATTTTTTCCTATACCTTATAAAAAAATTATTATTGCAATAAATTTTTAAGGGGGGTAAAACAAACATTTTGGGGCAAGAATAGGGACCCAAATAAAGTTTTTATATTTTTACTGATCAAAATTTTTTGGGGAAAAATTTTAAAAATTTTCTTATAAAATTAATTTTAAAAAAAAGAAATAAAATTAAAACAAAATTGAACAAGTTACAGAAAAACAGGCCAGGCCTTTTTAAAATTTTTTTCTTACCAAAAAATAATTATTTTGGTACTTATTTGGTTTATCCCCCCTTTTCGACGGTCGCCGTTTTTGGCTATTAAAAAAAATTTTTTTAGGGGTTAAAAAAATTTTTGGGGAACGGATAACCACATAGCAAACGGGCATTTTTTTTTAAATGATTTTCCAGCAATTTTATTTATTGTCCAATTTCTTTTTAACATTATTTTTGGATTCGGCGGAAAAAAAATATAAAAAAGGCCAATTGGGGTTTTTTTTTTTTAAAAAATTTGGGGGGAGTCCAAAAAAAGGCCTTTTTGTTCTCGTTGGATAATCCCGTCAACGATTTATAAAATTTTTTTTTAATGTAATAAATGGGGAAAAAAAACCAGATCATTAGCCAAATGCATAAAATATTCACAAACATATATTTAAAACACAGAATTCGACAGATCAAAAATAAGTTAACATGCAGTTTATAATAAGAACAGCATAAAAATGCTTTTTTAACTATATATGTTTATTTAAAAAATATTTGGGTTTACATTTGTTTAGCATTGAAGCAAATTCAGGGGGGCCTAAAATTAATAAACCCACTACCCTTTTTATTTCAAAAACAAAAATTTAATTTTTTCCCCCTTATTTCTTAAAAAAAAAAAAAATTAAAACCCCCCCAAAAATTTTTAAAAAAAATTAAATTAATTTTTTTTTTTAATTTTAGCACATCTCTAAGTTATTTCCCCAAAGCTTAAAAAAGGTGAAATCAACCTGTCATGTAAACGTTAATAGGATATTTTAAATTTAAAGGGTGTTTCTTTTTCAAGTGATCTGTGGTTCGGAAAAGGGTTAACCACTCTTGTGTATACGAGTCTTTACCCCAAATACTTGGGCTATAACCTTCCCGTCTGGAAAGAAACCCCAAAAAAAATATCTTAAATAAATGGGCCACTCTGGGGGGAAAAAATCTGTGGGAAAATTTAGGTTCCAAAAAGGGGGCCCTTTGTTCCTCTGGATCAAACACTGTCGAGATAGAAATTTATTTTTAATGAAAAATTTCTAAAAAAAAAAATTAAAATTTTATCAGTAATCTCTTTAGCAAAACAATAAGTCGGAATTTTTTTATATTTAAAATTTTCTTTTGTTTTTTTTTTTGATTTTTAACCCACGAAAAACGTCCCAAAAAAAAAAATGCATCCATTTTTTTTTTGTAAATTTTTTAAACCCCGGAATTATGTTTCAAAAACACAATAGTTTTTCTTAACTTCCTTTTAAAATGGTATTTTTTTTGGGGCCCATCAGGCTTTTTCCACGGGGCCCGTTACAACAAAAATAAAAAAACCCCCATTTTTAATTTTTTTAAAAATTTAAAATGTAACAACGTAAAAAGAAACTAAACAATTTGGTTTCAGTATTTTTTTAAAAACGAAAAATTTAGAAAATGCTTCAGAAAAAAGACTTGCATCATCAGCATTATAAAAAAGGTTCATATAAGTTTTATGCGAGAAAAAAATTTTTTAAAAAAAAAAAAAACAATTTAAATTAAATTAATGAGTTTCAATCCCCAATTCTTGACCAAAGTTATTTTTTCTATCGATTAATTTAATTTGAAAATTTTTCTGTTTTTAAAAATTTTTTTTTTTTACAAGTGGTGGGGAAACATGGTCCATTTTTGGTTTGCATAATGCTTATAATGGAAAAACTTCCTTAAAACATGTCTTAAAAAATTTTTTTTATATTAGTAAAAAAAACTTCCCCCCCCTCTCGATTTAATTGTAAAATGAATTTTTAAAAAAACCTTTAAAATTTTTAATTATTATTTTTAATTTGGGAGTTAGTTTTTCCTTTTAAATGTTAAAAGTGGGGAGAAAAAATTTTTGTGTTTTATATTTATATTTTAAAAAAATCTGCACGTTTTTTTTTAAATTTAAAAAAAAATATTTATTAGTATAACAAAATTTTGAACACATATCACTTTTTTTAAATCTTATTTAATAATTTAACTCTACACTAGACTTTCTATCCAATTTTTAAAGTAGTTTTGTACTTCGCAAGCCAGTTAATATTGTTTTGAACAGTTTCCAGAGCTGTCAAACGTGAGGAAAAGCCAGCGCCAGCTTCTGGGTATTTTGCGAAGAATTCGTTCATCTGTGAAAAAAAAGGTGGTTAGTGGCAAAAAAAAACAATTAAATATTGACTTTCAGAGTGCTATAAATCAGAGGTCTCAATTGGCGACTGATGAAAATATCTTTTTTTTGGGTGTTTTTAAAAAAAATTTGGATTAAAAAATAGAAAAAAAAAAATTAATTTTTTAATAACCCCAAATTTATTTTCACCCTTTATTTTAAATCGCTTGTCCCTAATTCTTAAATAACAAGAATACATTAATATGTTAAATAAATTTTATTGTTTTTAATATCTTACCTCATTCAGTCTTGCCTGAGGGGTTAAAACCTGGCAATAAAACCTTTTGAATCATTTGGCCCAAAAACTATCGTTTTTTGGGGAAATCTATCTACAAGGTATTCCCAGTTATTTCTAAAAATATAAACACCATCATTAAAACTTAATTTTTTGTAATCTTGCAAAGAAAAAAATAAAAAACATGATTTTATATAATTATATACCTAACGAAGTCCCATACAATGTCAGTTCCAGCAGGATTACTAGAAATATATCCTAAAAAAAAGTAAAATAGTCCGGCCCTCACAACTGTTTCGTTTTTTTTCTAGTTCCAGCAACCTTAAAAAATAAAAAAATCTATAAAAATTCTCTTAAAACCAAAAAATGGGTTTTTAAAAGATACAAAATTATTATAAAACAATTTTTTTTAAAAAACTTTTACAAATACTAATATATACATTTAAGCTCCCCAGTTTTTATGCAAAAGGGGTTTCCAAAAGAAAAAATGGAAATACGCACCATTTTCGACCGGACGACAAACCCCGCGGCTTCCGGTAACTGTTTTTTTAAATTAAACTTAGCCTAACATAAAAGCTGGAAAAAACCCAAGGGTATATAATATCAATTCAAAAGTAATTCCGCGCTTATA